>AUXI01000261.1:0-28860 GCA_000482105.1 Crithidia acanthocephali | reverse complement strand
CTGTTCACCTAAGAAGTATAAGGTGGCGTTGAGGTGGGCTGTTTCTACTGCATTTTCTGTGCTGCATGGCTTGTGAGGAATCTCTCTACCTCTTTTTTCATCCCTCGTCTTCAACTTCTTTTTTTTTTAAACCATTTGTTCTTCTGTGTGTGTTGCTGACCAATACCGCAACGACCAATCTCTCGAGGCTTTCTTCCTACCAGTGCAAGGTTGAGCAGGTAGGCTACACATTTTGTGAAGCATTTCCAGATTCACCTTTTACTCACAGTCTCACCCAATCAACTCTTCTTTTTTTTCGTTTTCATCGGTTCTTCGATCCATCATGCATCCCTCGTCTACTCCTGATATTCCGCTGGTGCACCAGGCATGGCAGCGGTGCCTTGATCGCCTCTGTCCCCCGCTCAGCACCGACGCCGCCGCTGAGCTCTTTCACCAGTACATCTACGACCGCTACACGGAGCCGCAGCGTCACTACCACACGCTGCAACACCTCGAAGAGATGCTTGGCTACCTGGCACAGTACGAGCGCGAGCACGGCTGGCTTGGCGACTACAACCCCGCGCTGTCCATCACCGAAGCAGACGCCTCTGACAGGGAGTTGGACACGGGTGGTGCTCGCGATGCGGTGCGGCACGACTGGGTCGGCACAGTGCTGCTGCTGTCCATCCTCTTCCACGACGTCGTGTACGACCCGAAGCGAGGCGACAACGAGGAGGCCAGCGCCGACCTCGCGCTTGCCTTCCTGAGTGCCGCGGAGGAGCTCTACAAGACGTCGTGTGCCAGCCGGGCCGCCACTGCCGTTGCCGCGGACTCGCAGCCCTCGCCGCTCGTGTGGGCGGACGCCACCGCGGCACACTTTGTGCGCCAGGCGACGGCAGACTTCATCCTCAAAACGAAGGTGCATCTCTCCGTGGAGCCGGCGGAGCAGCTGCGGCTGTCCGCGCCGCCGTCGCCGTCCACCGTGGCGAGGACGCACGACAGTCCCCTGAGTGTCTTCCTCGATCTCGACCTTTCTATTCTCGGCCACGCCGACGCGACGGTCTACCGCGAGCGCTACGCGGCGAACATCCAGCGCGAGTACAGCCATCACCCGCGGGTCGATTACGTGAAGGGCCGCGCTACCTTTCTGAGCAGCTTCCTGCGCAATCCGCAGTGGTTTAAGACGCCGTACTTCTTCGCCCTCTTGGAAACGCAAGCGCGAAGGAACGTCACAGCGGAGGCGGAGGAGCTGACGGCGGAGCTGAAGGTGCTGCAGTCTAGCAGCGCTCCGGCTTCGTGATCGCTGAGGTGTGCGCCGTGGGCGTGAAAAAGATGCGCTTTATCTTGTCTTTTTCTATACACAAGTTGGCTTGGAAAGGCCCCTTTTGTCTACGCAAGCTCTGTTGTACTCATTTTAAACTTATTATCCTTCCGGGCAGCTTTTCTTGTTTACTTACTGCTATTCTCAGCATAGGTTTTCGAGGCCCTTTTTTGCTGTTTTGCAAAGGAGGGAGTCGAGCTCTTTTTTTTTTGTTGTTGCTCTCACCACCCAGAATGCGCTTTACATACACACATACACACACAAAAACACACACTCAGCAAAAAACCAACAACTATGACGCCGTTGGCTCATCCCTTCACGGAAAAAGAGATGTTCTTGACCCGACTGTCGGTAGTAATTCTGACGTAGATGCGCTTGCTGATGCCAAAATCTGGCGTTCGTTGCGTTTCCAGCTTGTTGAGTGGACAGCTCGATGAACATTGTCGAAGGATCGTTACACGAAGGTTGCGTGTGCTTAAGAAACACAGGATCTGTTCAATGAAGTGCGGCATCAACCATCACCATGCTACAACTCTGTGCTTCCCTTCTTGTCCTCCCTCCCTTTTCAATTAATGGCTTCCTCTCTCTTGTTTTTTTCTTCCTGTATTTGAAGTCATTGCCAACAGTTTCTCCAACGCTTTAGATTCTCTTTGTTTCTGCATCCTCGACAACGCCTTGCCGGAAAGTCGAGTAAAGTAACAATCCAATCGCGAACTACTATAAACAAAACAACACAAAAGCCCGTCGGGCAGCACGCTCAGTGGTTGTTTGCTAAGACATAAGCACTCTTCAAGTCAGGTTTTTTTTTTTTTTGCACTAACGAAGACAGGTAAACGAGTTGTCTTTTTGCCTTTAGCGGTTCTCCGATAAGTGCGTAGGGAACTAGTGTTTCTCTTTTTTTTTTGTTTGCCGACTTCCGCCAACAAAAAAAAAACAAAAGAAAACCAAAGGAAGAAGGACCACGCCATCGTCACTTCACACCAAGTTTTAATTTGTCTTGTCTCGTTTCGAATACGTTTTTTCTCAACCTTTCCTTTAGTTTGTAAAAAAGAAAAAAAAGTGCGCCATACAATAAACATCTGTCAAGCGCATATATGAAAAACAAAATCACACAGCGTCCTCTTTTTTGTGTTTTTGGCTTTTAGCGTTTTTGCTACGAAAATTGATCATTCTCGATTCGGTTCGCTTTTTCTCTTTCTTCCACGACGCTTGTCAGTACGCATACACAAAAGGCCTTGCTTTTTTTTTTCCTCTCTCCCTTTTTGGCTTTCAATATCTCTTTCAATCAATAAAAGAAGAAAAAGAAGAAAGGCGCGTGTTTTGAATTGCCATCTCTCGATTTCTGAGTAAGTGACTTAAGCACGTCAGTCGTTCCATATATATACTTATACAATCAACAGTTTTTCGTGTGTGCTTAAGCTGGACAAAACAACAACAAAAAGAAAACGGAAAATGTCTGGAACACTTCTTGGCGCGTCCCGCGTGTTCGCCACCTCGGACGGTGCGGACAAATTTGTAAAGCTCGTCATCGGCTTCTTGACCGTCCGCGGCACACATGCCATCGCCTGCAGAGCACAATGCGCAAAGACGGCGCAGCACCTGACGGACGTGCGCTCGTTTCTGCGCGTCGGCCGCGTCTTCAGCCTCGTTCTCAAGCTGCTCTCCCTGCGTGACCTCTTCGCCGCGCAGGGCTTCAAGTCGACGGAGAACAAGAAGTTTGTGGAGTTCTTCAAGGTCATCTTCGATGTTCTCTACGCCGTGATGGATCACCTGGTGTTGCTCGCGCGGGAGGGCCTCGTGATGGCGTCTGTCGATGCTGCCCGGCTGCTGCATGTTACCCGCCTCGCGCAGCTTCTCTGCCACGCCCTCGGCACCGTCCTGAGCCTCTTCGACCTGCGGGATGCGGCGCGGCGGCTCGTCTACGACCCCCCGGCGGCGCAGCGGGCGTGCAAGATTGCGGCGATCGGCACCGTGCGGGACTGCGCGGATGCCGTGGTGGCACTCTCGTTGTTGGGCCACCTACGCAACGGGTGGGTGCTTAGCGCGCGCGGCGAAGGTGCGCTGACCTGCCTCTCCGGTGCGCTCTCCACCTACCTCTTCTGGAACTACAGCTAGTGTTCCAGATGTGTGTGTGTGGTGGAGTGAGACGTGCACCGGGAAGAGCATGACCTGTCAAGAAAGCGGGAAGAGAGAAAAGCAAGAGATACCCCACAAAGAAAAAATAATCCGAGAACGAGCAAGCAAGCGCTGAATGAATGAATGATGGCGAATGCAACTGCGTAGGTGAATACAGCGCAGAAGCGACACACACACACACACACACACACTAGCATTTGCAGACGTGATGTCATTTAACAGCCCTACAAAAAATGAGAAACTGGTTGAGGCTTGAACTGGAACCAAGTCGAACGCAGCAGCAGACAGTGTAACGAGACAAAGTGGTTTTTCGCGATAGTTCCACTTGACGAGGCACGCTTTGGCTCACAAAAGCCGTTTTGAAGACGAACACAAGTGAGTCAGCCCTAAAAAGTAAAATCAAGCTCTCGTTTCTCTTCTCACGGCTTTCTTATGGCTTTGTCAGAGCACGTTTTATTCCTTTTTTTTTTACCATCCTGTAGTTCGTACTGTTCAGCTGTCTAGAATGCTCACGTTGTAGTCTGATGTACCTTCACTCCCAAGTCTTTTTTTTAACATAGACGCAATTAGTTTTCCATGTTTTTCTTTTTATTATTATTCTGTATTCTCATGGTGTCTATCGCGTTGATTTCTTTTTTTTTTGGTTCCTACTTCTTTTTTTCTCGTTCTATCAGCCAGGTGTATTGTGCACGGCTACACCTGCGTTTGCAAGGTGGACGAGAGAGCCTTGCGATGATCTGCCGTGCAACAACTGAAAGCGCTTACCTCCAGTACCGCTACTCCACGCACACACAAACACACATATCTACTCACCACAAACAAACAAAAACTCCTTTTTGCCTTTTGTTTTCTTCTTGTTTTGTAAGATCATCACATCATTCTGCGTATGATCGTTCCCAGTGCTATCCTGTTTCGACCGTCGATTAATCGCGGTCTCAAAATGTTTTCTTATACATACTTTAGCGTTAATGTTTCAATAACACAATATGAAGGTGTGGAGTGCGTGCATTGCGGTTTCCCGCTATCCGCTCGATCTAGTGATTCGAAGAGGTACACGCTACTTTGTTGCTCACGAGCAAAAAAAAAATGGGCACGTCTCAAAAAAACTCAGACTGCTCTTTGACATGGTGAGTTTTGCCCACCAAACTTTATCGCTAGCTGTCCACTGGTCTACTCACCTTCTTCTCCAACTCTCTCTCTTTCTCTCGCTCCCTCTTTCTCCACACTCCCGCATACACGGGCTCTGGTGCCGTTCGTTTCAACGTTCAGATTTACACCTCGCTAATTCTGCATCTCTTCTTTCTTCTCTATACACAATCCACTCAGGGACTTCCCTATCTCAAAAAAAAACTTTTTTTCTTTTTTTAACATCCCACCACCGCAATCATGAGCGATTTCGACAAGCTGATCAAGCTTCTGGGCCAGACGGACGGCCGCGACAAGATCTACAAGTTCCTCGCCGGTTTCTTCAAGATCCTGGCCGCCGTCGCCGCCAAGAGCCAGGACCCGCGCGCCAAGGCGTACGGCGCTATCGGCAACTCCATCGGCAGCGCTCGTTCCCTGATGCGTATGGGCAAGTTCGTCGGCGATGTGCCGAAGCTGCAGAAGATTGTCGACACCGTCGCCGTGAAGGGCGTCGCGGGCACGGAGGTGAAGAAGTACATCGAGTTCTTCCGCACCATCGGCAACTCCCTCTACATCATCGGTGATAACGCCGCCTTCATTGCGAAGCACAAGCTGATCGCGGCCAACCCGAAGACGATCACCAAGTACGCCAAGCTGGCCCAGTTCTGGGGCTTCTTCCTCGCCGCCGTGCTCGACCTCATCGCGCTGCGCGCTGCCCTGCAGAAGCGCTCGTCGGACGAGGCCACGAGCAAGAAGGAGGCGAAGGCCGCCGTGATCAACCTGACGAAGGATGGCTCCGATGTGCTCGTGACGATGGCCGCCGTCGGCTACTTCAAGAGCGTGTGGCACCCGTCCAACATCACCGCCGGCGCGCTCACCTGCGTGTCCGGTGGCGTGGCCACGTACCTCAACTGGAACAAGATCAAGTAGAGAGACGGAGTGGGAGATGTTGCGCGCAGACGGCAACGTCGCTGCCGTTGCAGCCACTAGAGGCTACCTCTGCGAAAAGACCGGAAAGGAGGTAAAAAAAAAGCACGAGTATGGAAGACGAGGGAGGTGGTGCGTGGATGGCTGTGAAGGGTCCATCTCTCACCGCGCGAGGGCTTCAAAAAGCTGCGCTAGTGAGAGGGCCGCTGCCTTTGCAGTCTTTACGTCAACGCTCCACTTCTTTCTCCTGCGCTCGCTAAGTTCCCGCTGCTTCTATTAGTCAGTGATGCTCAGCGTGTCGTGCCTTCCTTGACCTCCCTTCTTTTGTTTTTACAACCGCGGAGAAGCTATAGGGCTGACGGTGAGATTGCAGTGGGTGAGAAAAGGGTGAGCGCGCATGGTGCTGGCGGCCAAAGCTACTTCTTTTCTTTTTTCAGCTTTCGACAATCAGCACGTCAACCTCCGCTACCCTCCTTTTTCTTGCGCTTGTCATCGATGCAAGAGCGCTCGTTGTCTTGCGCGCAGTGTTCGTCATTCTTTTGTCACCTTTTGTTTTCTTCGGGTGACGGTGTCTCAGATGGTGGTGTCAGAGAGACGACATTGACGAGGTCCTTTAACCTTTCAAAAGATATGCGCGATTTTCTTTTTTAATTTATTACTTTTCTTCTTTTCTATTGATCTGCGATTTTCGTCAAACACATTCATGCTCGATGAGTGTGAGCGATGGGCTCGCACCAGCAAAAAAAAAAAATGACAATTACTAACCACACGTAAGGAGATAAACAAAAACGGCTACAACAAACAGACAGAAGATATTGTGCTTATTTGTTTGAAGGAGTTTCAGCGGAAGGGCTGAAGACAGGGAGCAGGGTGGTGATGGAGTGGGAAGAAAGCAAAAAAGAACAATGCACGTGACGAAGGAATGAGTGGCGGACACGACAGCAGACAACACTGACTTTGCTGCTCTGCGCTTACCCTCGCTTTCGGCTTTTGTGCCTGTGACAAGGGAAACGGGAGGGCAGTCCCCGTGTTTTATCTTCTTTCTTCACTTTTTTTTTCCAGTTTTCTGGAGAGAGCTATCGGCTATGGTTTTTTAACGTTTGGATTGAAAGTCAGTGTTTGCTTTATCGTCTTGGTCCTTTCGTGCATTTCTCCGTAAGCGCGCCATCGCTGCTCTTTTCCGCCATAGGTTACGTGAAAGACGGCCTTTCCCTGTCCGTTAGTGTATCTCGCATGCTTCGTATATACTCGCCAAAACAAGAGTCGGATGACAGTCCTCACTACAGACGTGAAGGGCTCGAAGGAGAGACAAAGAGAGAGAAAAAGAGGAGGCGTCCAGAGGAGATTTTGTCTTTTTTCTCTCTGCGCAGAAAACTGTGCTAGTGTTCGTTGATTCGGCTAGCTGCATAGGCGCGTATGACCGGGTATCTGGCAGACAGCGCGAGGCTGCGCACTGGCGTTCCATCGCACCATAACGTTTTGCTGCCTTGTTTTGTTTAGAAAAAAATGAGAAGGAGAGCCGCCTCTTTTTATTGATCGCTTCAGTAGCTCTTTCTCGAAAGAACTCTCTTTCTTGCTCCCCCACTGCTCTCCTCTGCCGACACTCGCGCATCTGTGCTTTTTTCTTGCTCTTCAGCTTGGCGTCTGACATTCCATCGCGGTCTCTGGTTGCCGATCGTGAAGACAGTGGGACGACTGTCACATGAGTTAACAGTCTGCACTTTACATGCAAGGTTATGTAGGCTGTATAATTACACGCACCACAGCAGAGACACACACACAAAAAGAAGAAAAACAATAAAAGCTTTATATATATATATATATATATATTTAGTCATAGAAGATCTGAACGGGCCGAGGCAAATTTCAAACACGTCTACGCTCTCACCATGGCACGCAGCGGCGGGACGCAGGAAGTGAGCTGCGTGGTGGCTCTCCCCACCGCCCTCTACCCTGCTCTGCTGCACCGCAAACCGACAGCGGGTGCGAGCGTCACCGCCGCAGGGGCCATCGGCACGTTGGGCACCGACCAAGTCGCCGGGCAGACGCGAGAGGCTTGTGTACCAGGCGTTGTGCTCGAGGTGCGTCAGCTCTGGCAATCCACCGATGCCGCTGGAGGAGATGGCAGTGTTGCTGGAAAAGAAGTGTCAACGGCAACGGCGGGTCCACCACGTGCTGTCACGCCGCACCGCAAGAGTGCCAGTCTTTACGCGTTTGTGCGGGTCAAGGATGCGGACCATCGGCTGAGCGGCTGGTTCCCGTTGCACCAGGTGTACGTGAAGCGGGACGGTGCCTTCGCAGCCTTTGGCCACAGTACTGCTGCCCTTAGCGAGGACGTGTCCCCGTCGAGTGGCGCGGCTGCGTCGTCGACGGCTGCCGCGCGCGGCCTCTCCGACGACTGGGCTCCGCTGTCTCGCGTGCTGTGCCGGCCGTGGCTCAGCAGTGTCTACGACGAGGTCACGCCCGGCATGGCCCGCACGCAGCGTGCGCGGCGTCAGCTCGACTACTTGGAGGAGCGGCTGCTGCGTGACTGTCGGACGCCGACCACCGTGCGTTACTTCGTGTACCTGAACACGTACGTCTTTGCGCCGTGGTACTACGCCCCCTTCGGTCTGCTCAACAGCGAGTACGACCCAACGTTGCCCTGCGGCGGCGACGACGGCGGCGCGGAAGTGCAGCTTCAGGCACCAGCGTCCACTGGGGAGGCGGCAGCAGCTCTGCCAACACCGCAGCCGTACATTCGCGACGCCTTTCTTTGCCCTTTCTCCCTCCGCATCTTCTCCACCTATGCCCAGCTCCACTACGAGACGCGCACCTACCGTGCAGGACGGCTGCGTCCACCCGGGGAGGAGATCTACCGCGACGACGAGCGTGGGCTGTCGCTCTTCCGCGTCAACGGCAGCCAGCACGTCACCTACTGCCGCCAGCTCTTCCTCGTTGGCAAATCCTTTCTGGAGAACAAGCTGGCCGGGCACGACGTGCACAGCTACTACTTCTACGTCGTCTGCTTGCACCACCGGTACTTCCCGAGCTACGTCTCGGACGAGTCGGCGATGTTCTTCGCAGGCTTCTTTACCTGGGAGAAGCAGGTGAGTGAGTACAACCTCGCGTGTATTGCGACGCTGCCGTGCTTTGGCCGCCGCACCGCCCCACGCCGCCCCTCTGCGGCGTCAGCGCTGTCGTCGTCCTTGACGCCGCCGCCGCCGGGCACGAAGGACGGCGCCGGAAGCGGTGGACACGCAGCAGCAGCAGCAACGGCAGCATCTCCACACCAGCCGCCGTCACCGCCGCCGGTGCTGCGCAACATCGGGCAGTTCATGATTGCCGTCAGCTATGAGCTGGCCTACCGTCGACGGCAGATCGGCACCCCGGAGAAGCCGCTCTCCGACCTTGGCGCGGTGGCCTACCAGCACTACTGGCGCCGTGCCCTCGTGCGGTGGATGCACGCGACGCTGGGCGAGATGCGGCGGGCGACGGCGGTCGACGTGGATGGCGTGGGCACCGCAACTGCGCAGGCGCCGTCGGCGGAGTCCGCTGCGGCGAGCGTCGTGGCGGTGATGGTGGCGGACGAGCTGCGCACCGAGGCAAGTGCGGGTAAACGGAAGCGTCCACGTGCAGCAGCTGCTGAGACCACGAAGGACAGGAAGGACGAGGCTGATGAGGACGTGAACGACGACAACAATTCCGTTGAGGCGGATGAGGACGGTGACACCGGCGAGAAGCGCCGACAAGCGACCAACGGGGGAGACAATGACAGCCGTAACGCGCCATCATCGGTGCCTTCTTTGTCGCCGCAGCCACCGGCTACATTCACGGGTCGGACCACGATAAAAGAGATAGCGGCTGCCGTCCGCCTGGAGGAAGCCGACGTGCTGAAGACGCTGCTCGGCCTCGGTGTGCTGCACCGCAGCAGCGAGGACCGCAGCATCCAGCTTCTCCTCCCGCAGCGGTACGTCGATTGGCTTTACGGCGAGGTTCTGCGATGGGAGAATAGTCCAAGCCACGCGGTCTTCCAGCCTGTCTTGCTCAAGACGCGTGGTCGTGCAAAGTAACAGGGCGGGTGGCGGGGCCTCATGGTGGAACCGGAGTCCGTTTTTTTGTTTTTGCTTACCTCTGCTAATACAAAACAAAAAAAAAGTAATTGTTTTATGCAAATGAGTCGAGAAGCTTCTACGCGAAGCAATCGTGATGATTACGAAGTGCGCATCGGGTTTGATTGCAGCATCTTATCTGGAACGATTGAGAGTTTCGGGGAAATCAGAAACGCCACCATGTAATCTGCTTGATAGTCGAGAGTACAGTAGGTCGTTAAAACTGCACTCGTTTTATCCTGTCGTCGCACTAGTTATGCCCGTTGCTACGCCTATCATTTCTCCACACTTCCCGTCGTCCTTCTACTGTTTTCACTTGTCAACCCTACAATCACTTCTCTTCCAGAGCTGTGATCATACATATATTTATTGCAACTCTCTCTTTTCTTGCGTGCGGGTTTGACGCATATTTCCCTTGTGGTGCTTTGCATCCGCTCAACAACTGCGGCAAATAGTAATTTAAAGCCTTTCAAAGTTTCTTCTTTTTTTTTTCGATTGGCGCTCTTTATTCTCCCTTTTGCTTGATCATCATTTTCCACCTGCATAACCGGAAGAAAACCAATACACAGCTTTTCCTTTTTTTTTTTAACATCTCCCCACTATTTACCCTCCGTTTTACAGGTGTGCGCGCAATCCGAAAGAGAAACAACAAGCAGTTGCGCGCACACACACACGCACACACAACGATCATAAAACACGTTTGATTCGTGTAGCACAGACACCCACATAAAAATATAAAAAAAAAGCCACAACTACAGAATTAGAAAAAGAAATAACAGTTTATAAAAAAAAGAACCTACATAGACTCACCTTCTCCCCCTCCCTCATTGTCTCATCAACCAACGGGATCTCCGCACAGGCGACAATGGGACGCACCGTAGAACAAATCTACCAGAAGAAGACCCAACATGAGCACATCCTCACGCGGCCCGACATGTACATCGGTACAATCGAGCCCGTGACGGATGACATTTGGGTCTACGACGGCGCGGAGAATATCATGAAGCAGCGCAAGTGCACGTGGACGCCTGGGCTTTACAAGATCTTTGACGAGATTCTCGTCAACGCGGCGGACAACAAGGTGCGCGACCCAGTTGGGCAGACAACTATCCGTGTGTGGATGACGGACGAGTACGTGCGGGTGTACAACAACGGCGAGGGTATTCCTATTCAGAAGCACCGCGAGCACGACCTGTGGGTGCCAGAGATGATCTTCGGCCACCTGCTCACGTCCTCCAACTACAACGACGAAGAGGCCAAAGTCACCGGCGGCCGCAACGGCTTCGGCGCGAAACTGACAAACGTCTTCTCAAAACAGTTCGAGGTGGAGACGGTGCACGGGCGGTCGCGCAAGAAGTTCTACATGAAGTGGACGAACAACATGCTGCAGCACGACGACCCCGTCATCGTGCCGTGCGACAGCGCCGACTACACGATGGTCACTTTCTACCCCGACTTCACCCGCTTCAACGTTGAGAAGTTTAGCGAGGACATGCAGCTAATGATGAAGCGGCGCGTCTACGACGTGGCGGGGTGCACGGACAAGACCCTCAAGTGCTTCCTCAACGACGAGCGGATTGCGTGCACGACGTTTCCCGAGTACGTCGACCTGTACCCCACGATGGGCGAGGAGAAGAAGGCGTCCAGCTACGCCCGAGTGAATGACCGGTGGGAGTTGTGCGTGCGGGTCTCCAACATTGGCTTTCAGCAGGTGAGCTTCGTCAACTCGATCGCAACGATTCGCGGTGGCACCCATGTGAAGTACATCATGGACCAGATTGTGGCCAAGGTGATGGAGCAGGCGCGGAAGAAGAAGAAGACGGAGGTGAAGCCGCACATGATCCGCCCACACATCTTCCTGTTTCTCAACTGCCTCATCGAGAACCCGGGCTTCGACTCGCAGACAAAGGAAACGCTGAACACGACCAAGGTCAAGTTTGGCAGCTCGTGCGACCTGCCGAACAGCATCATCGACTACGTCATGAACTCCGGCATCGTGGAGCGCTCGGTGGAGATGGCGAACAGCAAGCTGACGAAGGAGATGGCGTCAAAGATGCGGTCGTCTGACCGGAAGCAGATTATGGGAATCCCGAAGCTGGACGACGCCAACGAGGCTGGCGGCAAGCACGGCCACCGCTGCACGCTCATTCTGACCGAGGGTGACTCCGCCAAGACGCTCTGCACGGCCGGCCTCGCCGTGAAGGACCGCGACTACTTCGGTGTGTTCCCGCTACGTGGCAAGCCCCTCAACGTGCGCGAGGCGTCGCTCAAGAAGCTGGCCCAGTGTGAGGAGATCCAGAGCGTGATGAAGATCATGGGTCTCGACCTGCGGCAGAAGTACGAGAACACGGACGGGCTGCGCTACGGGCATCTTATGATCATGTCCGACCAGGATCACGACGGGTCGCACATTAAAGGGCTGCTCATCAACTTCATTCACTGCTTCTGGCCAAATCTACTGCGGATACCAGGCTTCCTGCAGCAGTTTATCACGCCGATCGTGAAGGCGCGACCCAAGGGCCGTGGTGGAGCCGGCAAAGCGATCTCCTTCTTCTCCATGCCGGACTACTTCGAGTGGAAGCAGGCGATCGGCGACAACCTCAGCAACTACCAGCTGCGCTACTACAAGGGTCTCGGCACATCCGTCGCCGAGGAGGGCCGCGAGTACTTTGAGAACATCGACCGCCACCGCCTCGACTTCTACGAGCACAACGAGCAGGAGGAGGACCGCATCGTGATGGCCTTTGGCAAGGACCGCGTCGAGGACCGCAAGGAGTGGATCACGAACTTCAAAACGAACGTCAACGTGAATGAGTCGATGGACTACAACGTGCGCAAGGTCTCCTACAAGGACTTTGTGGACAAGGAGTTGATTCTCTTCTCCATCGCCGACTGCGAGCGCAGCATCCCGAGCGCCATCGACGGCTTCAAGCCCGGCCAGCGCAAGATCCTCTTCGCCTGTTTTAAGCGCAACCTGGTCAACTCGATCAAGGTGGTGCAGCTGTCCGGCTACGTGTCGGAGCACTCCGCCTACCACCACGGGGAGCAGTCGCTGGTGCAGACGATCGTCGCGATGGCGCAGGACTTTGTCGGCAGCAACAACCTCCCGCTTCTGCGCAAGGACGGCCAATTCGGTACGCGGCTACAGGGCGGCAAGGACCACGCCGCGGGCCGTTACATCTTCACCCGACTCATGCAGCTCGCCCGCGCCGTCTTCCACCCGGCAGACGACTTCATCGTCGAGTACAAGGACGACGACGGGCTGTCGGTGGAGCCGTACTTCTACGTCCCGGTGATCCCGATGGCGCTGGTGAACGGGACGACGGGGATTGGGACCGGCTTCAGCACGAACATCCCGAATTACAACCCCTTCGAAGTCATCGACAACCTGGAGCGGCTGATGCGCGGGGAGGACGTGAAGAAGATGCACCCGTGGTACTTCGGCTTCACCGGCACGATGGAGGAAAAGGAGCCGGGGAAGTTCATTTCGCACGGCAAGTACGAGATCCGCCCGGACGGCGTCGTCTGCATCACGGAACTGCCGGTTGGGGTGTGGACGCAGAGCTACAAGAAGTTTCTCGAGGACCTCCGTGAGAAGGAGATGCTGGTGCAGTACCGCGAGTACACGACAGACGTCACGGTGGACTTCGAGATCTTTCTGCACCCGCAGGTGCTGGAGCAGTGGGTGGCGCAGGACGTCGTGGAGGAGCGGCTGCAGCTGCGGGAGTTCGTGCACGCCACCAACATCATCGCCTTCAACAAGGAGGGACAGATCACCAAGTACCTCGACGCGGAGGAGCTGCTGAAGGACTTCTACCTGGTGCGGCTGGAGTTCTACGCAAAGCGCAAGGAGTACCTCCTGGGTGAGCTGCGCCGCCTGACCAGCAAGCTGGAGAACATGGTCCGCTTCGTGCGCGAGGTCGTCGACGGCACGCTGGTCGTCACGAAGCGCAAGAAGAAGGAGCTGCTGGAGGACCTGCAGCGCCGCCAGTACCTGCCCTTCCCGCCGTACTCGAAGAAAAAGGTGTCCGCCATGACAGTCGAGGACGACGAGGCAACGCAGGAGGCCGCCGCGGGACAGCAGGTAAACGACGAGGAAGGCCTTCTCGGGCTGAGCGGCGCAGACGGCGTCGGCGCGGAGGAGGACGCGGAGGCGCGTGAGACACCCGAGCTGCGCCGCGCCACCCGCGGCTACGACTACCTGCTCGGCATGAAGCTGTGGAACCTGACGGCTGAGATGATCGCGCGGCTGGAGGCGCAGCTGCAGCGCGCGCGCCACGACACCGCCGTGATGGAGGCCCGCACCCCGAAGGACATCTGGACCGATGACCTGAAGGGGCTGCGGGCAAAGCTGGAGAGCTACTTCGCCGACCGCGAGAAGGAGATCGCGACAGTGCAGCGCAAGAAGATGGAGAAGAAGAAGCCGTTTGACGCGCGCCGACTGCGCGTGCCCATTCTGTCCGACAAGGCTCGCTCACAACTTGTGAAGGAAGCCGCCAAGGCCGCCAAGGCGACGGGGCGGCGCGTCGGCGGTGGCGGCATCGGCGACGACGTCAGCGTTGACGGAGGTGGAGGTGTTGCTGCCGCGGCTGGTGCGGCGCGGCCAGCACCGAAGCGGGCGACGCGGCGGCGGCGCAAAAAGAAGGACAGCGACGAGGACAGCGACTTCGACGAGGACGAGTGGATGGATGAGGACGACGACGAGGATGATGACGAGGGCGGAAACATCGTCGGCATGGGCGACGCCGGGGCCCCGCCGGTGGCAGCGTCGACGGCGCAGCGCGGCCGCGGCCGCGGCACATCGACGCAACGAAGGCCGCGCGCCGCCGCACCAAAGGCCAGCGGCCCAGCAACGAAGCGCACGCGGCGGAAGAAGAAGTCCGGCAGCGACGACGACGACGACGAGGATAGCGAGGATAGCGATGCCAGCAGCGCCAAGCCGGCACGCAGCAGGGTGAAGCGCGAGAAGCCGGCTGCGGCGAAGGTGACGCACAACGTCGACGACTTCGACCTGGACGGCTTTGGGTTGGATGCGCTGACGGCGCCGTCCAGTGGCAGCGGCGGAGGGTCCGCGACGGCGACGGCTGCGTCTGCCGCAAGAGCGAAGCCGCAGACACGCGCTGCTGCCAGTGGCACCAACAGCACCCACCCTAGTACCGTTGCGCGGAGCAAGGTTGTGGACGACGACAACGATGACGACGATCTACTTTTGCTTGGAATCACGAAGCCGAAGGCAGAGACGCCGGCTGCGTCTGGTGCGGCGAGTGGCAACGCGGCGAAGGCCGCGCCGAAGCCGCGCGCAAAGACGGCGGGGCAGAGGAAGCGCCGGGCCAGCGAATCGAGCGACGACAGCGACTCCTCTGACGCCTCTTCTAGTGGATCGTCGTCGTCTTCGGCGTCGTCGCCCAACTCGGACTCGGAATACAGCTTCAGCGACTAGAGCGTCTACGGACCCCACCGTGTTCCCTGCTCTTGCGTCAACCTGGCGGAGAAGACAGAGAGACGGAGCTCGTATTGCGCATGCGCCTCTCTCACTGCCTCGCTTCCTTCTGGAACCGAACAGCAGGAACACTCACACGTACACACACACACACACACACACACAGACACAGTTACAGACCGTTTAATCCACACACGCATAAATAAAAAAAGAAAGTGAGATGCTACAACACGGAAGAGCGAGTCGAGATTATGGAGCGGCTCTTTGCAACCATCGTTGGATGAGAAACACTCCCCGTGCAAAGCAACACAACAAAAGACGCAATGCTCTTCAGCTATCGCGGACGAAGATAGCCACATCACCTTGAAAGCAGCGGCGTTTGAGTGAAAAAAGGATAAGTCTCCACATGCTTCATTTCACTGCCCTTCTGTTTTGTTATCTTCTTTCTTTCTTTCCTCTGCTTTCCTCTCGCTGGCATTGCAAGCAAAGCTTGCGGAGCCCCAAGTGAGAACAGTCGCAAGACAGCATCTCAACAATCTTTTTTTTCTCTCTGTGTGATCAAGCACTGGCGTTCTTTGAACGGTTGAAAGCCTTCTTTTCATCGGCAGTGCAAAGAGAGGCACTTCATTAGCATCCGGGCATCAACTAGCTAAACTGTCATCACCATGGACTTGGCAGCGTCGCGGCGCGGCCTGGTGGAGCGCGGCGAGCGGCAGGGGGCTAAGTTGCACGCCGTCATCATCGGCGAGCCCCTCCTGCCAGTGCACATGCACGGCGGCCACCCTGTCGTGGTAGGTCCGCTGAGTCCGCTGAGCCCGTCGCCGCGGTTGCCGGCGGCGCTGTTGCCCGTCTGCAACACCCCCGTCATCGACTACGTGCTGGAGAACCTCGTTGTGAACGGCGTGGAAGAGGCCACCATCTTACTGAACGCCGCCTCTGCGGAGCCGACGATGGCGCACCTGTCGACCTGCCGCACAGCGCGCGGCAAGCCGTGGACGCAGAGCGACTCGATTCGCGTGAACGTCGTGGAGTGTGCGCGGCGGATCACGAGCCTGGCGGACGCTGCGCAGGAGATGCGTGAGCGCAATGTCGTGGAGCAGCAGGGCTCCTTTCTCTTCGTCCCCATCGACACCATCTCGTCCTTCACGAACCTGCGGACGTGCTTTCAGACACACCTCGAGCGGGTGCGCAAGGTGGGCAAGTACGCCGCGACGCTGCTGTGCGTGTCGTCCGCGGCCGCCTTGACCGCGACGCAACACAACACCCTCGTCAACCACCTCGGCGAGGCGGAGGAGGCGGCGGCGGCGCAGATCATGTCGCCCACCAACGCCCGCCACGGCCTGCTCAGCATCCAGCAGACATCGGACATGCTGCGCCTTCGCAGCTATGCCGCCCCCTGCGTGCCGAAAGAGCACCACACGATGTTTGTCGTGAACAAGGCTACGCAGGTGGTGACCTACATGGCACGCTTTGAAAACGGCGAGGACGCGCCGGAGCCGCCGGCGGTCGTCTTCAACGCCGCGGCGCCGCAGTCGGTGCGCATGGACCTGACCCCCACGGGCTTTCTCTTCTGCTGCTGCGAGGCGCTGTCGCTGATCGAGTTCCACATCCGCGACCTCTACAGCTTCCTCAACACATCGCTGCTGGGGCAGATGGAGATCTTCGGCAACGTCTTCGGCCTCATCGAGCTACCCTCCACAACCGCCGTCGTGGAGTCGATGAACAGTGTGGAGGCGTACATCCAAGCGAACCTCGACGTGTGCGCGCGCCGCCTGTACCCGATGACGCGCGAGAGCTGCTTTGCCGAGGCGGTTGCCAAGTACGCCGTCTCCTGCCTCTGCGAGACCGTGTACCTGCACACGTCAGCGAAGTGTGCCAGCACCAATGTCGGCCCCAACGTGGTGGTAGGGGAGCTGGTGAACGTGCCGGCCACCGTGGAGCTGGCAGGGACGGTGCTTGGCGCCGGCGTGAAGTTGGGCGAAGGAGCCACCATCCGCAGCAGTGTCGTGATGGAGGGGGCGAGCATCGGCCCGGGCTGTTCCGTGGAGGGCTGCCTCATCGGCCCACACGCGGTGGTGCGTGGTGGGGCTGAGCTGTCGCACGTCGTCGTCGGCGAGCGCTGCATCATCGACGGCGTCACCTCCAGCGGCGCACCACTGCTGCTGTCGCAGGCCGCCATCCAGTGCGACGTCGCGAAAGCGATGAAGGCCGACGGCGAGCGTGCAGGTGTGTCGAGCAACGAGGACGACGACGACGCAGCGTCTTCGGCTGCCTCATCCTCCAGTAGCATCAGCAGCAGTAATGGCGGTGGTGCCGGTCACCGTGAGGTTGACGTGCTGCTCACCGGCCCGCGCGGCCGCGGCCACGCCGTGGAGGAACGCTACACGAGCACCATCCTCCCGACCACCGCACTCTTCACGGAAGACCCGGTGGCGCGTGCCGACCACGACGATGACGAGGAGGACTCCTCCGAGGGGGACGACGAGCGCGGGCTGTTCCGGCGCAGCATCCAGCGCCACGTCGAGGCAGCCCTGTTGCACACCGGCCGCATCGAGGCGTGCAGCTACGACATGTCGACGGTCTGTCTTACCAGCGGCTTCGGCTATCCGGAGCTGTGCGAGATTGTGACGGAGTTGCTCATGGAGCACCTGCTCGCCGAGCGCAAGGACGAAGCCTCGCCGTCCGACCTGCTGGACGCGGCGCACGAGCTCTTCCAGATGTGGTGCCGCCCGTTCTACAACAACTTTCTCTCGCGCAACAACGTGCAGAACATTGAGGCGATGGTGGCGACGCTGGAGGGCCTCTGCGGCTCCATCGGCAGTGAGAACTGCCCCCTCCACGCCTACGGCCCGCAGCTGGTGGAGATGCTCTACTACGGCTGCAACGACGAACTGTACGACGAGCGTGGCTACTGCATCGTGAGCGAGCAGGGGCTTTTCGCCTTTGACGACGAGATGGAGCACCGCCGTGAGGTGCTGCAGCGCTACACCACCTTCAAGGGCAAGAAACACGTTAGCAGCTCGAGCAGCAGCAGCAGCAGCACCTCTTCGTCTGCGGAGGACGACAGCAGCGACGATGACGAGTCGCGTGATCTGCACGAAGAAGGCAAGGTGTTGGTGGCTGTCAGCTGCCATGAGTTTATCGAGGGCGTTCGTGCCTTTATCCGGGAGCAGGGAGATGGTTAACATCATTTTTTTTGTGTGTCTTGTTTTCTGCAAGGAGCACGGAGATGCCTTGCTTTCAGTGCTTCCCATCTTTTTCTCTCAAAGTGGGTGTGGTTGTGATGCGAAGTACATTCTCTTGATTCATTTGACTTGACTGTTTCGTTTAATTCATTCATTTCATGCACTCTGCGTTAATTAAAAAAAAAACTATAACAAAAACCTCCGCGATAGATTGCTGATCGTCCTCCTTTTCTTCATGGGTGCTGCGAAACAGTGCTCTTTGCTGAAAAACAAAAGTGTGTCGCAAGCCAAGCGCAAGCCGCCTTCTGTCGTCTGAGTAACGACGCGTGCGTGTCAGTGGCTACGGACTTTCGTTCTTAGCGGGCACACCCGATTTGCAGCCTGCGCGCGGTGGCGCTGCTGAGCAGTGACTTTTTTTATTTATTTTCTATACGTGTTCCGCAGCCATAGTTGTAGGGCTGGTCGTCCGGATAAAAAAAGCGCGGGCTTTCCCCACTCCAACCTGCTTCTGGTTTTCTCACCTCAGCAACTAGCCTTCTGCTCTCCCTGGTTTTCTCTTTTTTTTTTGGTTGCTGCCGCTCTTGCCGTCTTTTATTGCCATCATAAATTTTTTTTTTACGGAAGCGCAAGAAGGAAATCTGGTGAGACAGTGTTTCCAGGGATTCGTCCATCAAACAACCATAGAACTTGTGCTGCGCACACCGTAGAACTACGTAGACCTCATCCTAATAGTTCAACACGTGTGGTGTGACAACGCCTTTCTCTTCAAGGCGATACCTACCAGTTTTGTCAACGGCACTCATCATAGAACACAAAGCTATTCACCAAAGCGCTATTGCAAAAGCAGAGAGGCTGCAAACACACACAAAAAAGTGTGATATTATAGAAACAACTGTGGATAGAACTGTACTCTGTCTTTTCTGTTTGTGAAATACTTGTTTTCTCTACCGTTAGCTGCGGCATTAGCCTCACTGTCGGGAGACGAACACAGAGCGGGCCACAAAAGAAAGAAAAACGAAAAAAAAAGCATTTCGTCTCTTCGTATTTCGTGGCGCTTAAGGAACGGCGCGGTTCTTTGGAGCGCTGTTCTCTGTCAGCAGCGCCTCTTTTTACTCTTTGACAAGCATACCCATCGCCGAATAGACGGAGCACAATGTCGTTTGCTTCGCTGTCTCCCGTGTCTGTGTCGCCAATGGACAGAGGGAGTGCAGCCTTCACGCCGTCCTCGACGGCCTCACACTCTCTCGCTAACGCACCACACGCACTCTCCACTCTCGAAGTCCCGAATGAACTCTCCGACCTGCGGCGCCGCACCAACGCAGTAGCGGCGGAGCTGGACCACTACCGCCAGCTGGGCCAGCGCGCCACCGATGCCTTCGAAGAGCATCGGCGCGACCTGACGCAGCTGGCACAGAAGGAGCGCGCCGTGCGTGCCCACCGCGAGGATGCGCTGCGGGCACAGCTGCAGGAGGCGCTGACGGCGAACCGCTCCTTGATGGCCCGTGTCGTGGAGCAGCGCCGACAGCACGACGAGGCCTGGCGCGCGGAGCTGGCGAGCCACCGCGCCGACAACGCACAGCGCCAGGCAGAACTTGAGACGTTGTTGACGCAGCTGCACGCAGAGCGGGCGGAGTTGCAGCGTGACGTGGTCAATGCGGAGCAGGCACAGGACGACTACCGCCGTGGCCTCGACATCTGCTTGGCGGAGCAGCGACAGCTGCGGGAAAAGGTGCATCTGCTGCGCGATGGGCTGGGCGGCGGAGCGGCGCACGACGGCAACCTTTGCGAGGGTCCGGAAGGGAGCCGCGACGCGAGGAGGTGTGCGGAGTGGCCGGCGCAGCCCGGTCAGCGCGGCCGTCAACTGTGCTGTGAGTGCTGCGACGTGCCTCGGCGGGTGTGGGCGGGGCCGTTGCCTACACGCCGTGTGCCGCGGCGCCGCTTCGTGCCGGCGGGTCCGTGGGACACCAGCAGCGCCTCCCGGGCCGCGTCCCCGGCGAGCCACCACGTCGACGCGCTCGTCTCGTGTATTGAGCGGGAGAACTATCTTCGACCGCGCCTCTACCTGCAGCGGTGCGGGCGGGAGCCGTCGCCGTCTCTCTGGTACGGCGACAGCCACGGTGAAGGGACGCGATGTGCCTCGCCGTACCGGTCGCGTGATGTGTCGCGCTCGCAGCGCACCTCGTCAGCTGCTCAGCAGCCGCCATACCACCGTAGCCGTTCACAGGGGCTGTCGTCCACCTCAACTTCCACACCTGCCGGGTCGTCGCAGAAGTGTTCGTCAGCGTCGTCCTCCACCACCGTGGACACCTTCGCACCGGCCGGCACATTCGCTGTGGCAGGTCCGGTGTACGGCGGCAGCGCGCGACCGGCGCAGATGGACCACAAGCGAGGGGCCTCACCGGCGCAGGTGCACCCAGCAGCCCCGTCTCCCTCCCACCAAATGCCACACGACAGTCCGTCGGAGCGGCGGCAGCAGCATTCCCCCTTGCCTCCACGACTTGGTGGCTGTGACTCGTCTTCCTCCCCATCCTCCTCTCCACTGCGCACGATGGACCCTTCCGCGACACGGCAGGGCAGCTACAACGGCTCTGCCATCAACGCCGTCTGTCACGCACTTCTCTCCGCCCTGGCGGACGCGCGGGCTGCGTACCAGCGCTACCAGCAACAGCTGCGTGACCCCCTCGGCGATTCCGTCGAGGCAAGCCAGCAGATGCGTCGGCTCATGCGGCAGATGGATGACACGATGCATCAGATCCGCGCACTACGCAAGGAGCAGGTGAAGCACCGCGACCCGCTGCGCGTGCATGATGTGCTGCAGCAGGTGATGACTGAAAACCGCTACTGCGAGGCCGTGTACAAGGACCTGATGGAGCTCATCCGATCGTGAATGCATTGATTTTTGTTTTTCCGCCTTCTCTCCGTTTTCAGCTTTTTTGAGGGCGAATCTCCACGGCGCTGCACAACTGCTCGAAGTAGCTCAACCGGAGACGAAGAATTTGGAAAGAGAAAAAAAAGCTTCATGAAAGAAAGAAGAGGAAAAAAACACCCAGAGTCCGTGGAAAAGTAGGACGCGTCTCACTCATTCGTTCTTTCTGATGGAAACTGGCACAGTTTCGCGGCGGGCAGTAGTAACGCGACGCTTCCGCGTCGTTGTCGAGCAGTGCGTTGCCTCCCATTTTTTTTTCCCAGCACATCGCCATGATTCAAAAAAGAAAAGAACAAAGAAGAGAGCTACACAAAAGCATCGGGCTGAACGGAAACGTCATGAACCTAGCAGGGGCGGTGTTAGGCTCAACTGATGTAGTGACGAGAGGATTACTTCAACTGGTGTGCACCTCACGCTTCGCGTTGCCCTAAACGTGGAGAAGGCAGTGCAACTCTCATTTCGCGCATTGCGTGGAAGCGTTCGATAGTGCCAATGCTCTACTCTTGAAGTGTAGTAATGACAAGCTCTGCGGTCGCGCGTATTTCAACTTTTCCATTGTTTTCTGTCTTCCCCTTCCCTTCTGCCGATCCTGTTTTTATCGCACTTCACACACGCCTAACAACACGAACAACAACGACAAACTATTGGGCCTAGTGGAACAGGAAGTTTCCTTCTATCCCTATCATTTTCCTACCGTGGAAAGTACATTCTTCTTTTCTTTTTTTTTTCTCTTCACCTCCCTCCCGTCTTTCTCTCCTGCAAAGATGGAAATGCTGTCGAAGCTGCTGCC
Source organism: Crithidia acanthocephali (assembly GCA_000482105.1). Taxonomy (NCBI): domain Eukaryota; phylum Euglenozoa; class Kinetoplastea; order Trypanosomatida; family Trypanosomatidae; genus Crithidia; species Crithidia acanthocephali. The sequence continues at coordinate 6,940 of AUXI01000261.1, read as the reverse complement.
GTATATGGACAAGCATCTTGCCTTAGGTCTCCTGAACCATTACGCCCAGAATGGTGAGGATGTCGCCGATGCCATGATGCACCTGATTCAAACCACCGGTTTGAACCCGGACGGCACCATCAAGTCCGAGACGGAGGAGCTAATCCGCACGACTACCGTCACGGCACAGCCGGCCCTCGACGCGTTTTTCGACAAGTCCGCCGATGAGAACTACACCTACCAGTTCAAGCTGACGGAGTCGGAGATTACGGAGCGCCGCACGCAGGGTGAGCTGTCGCACGAGTTCCTGGCGGAGAAGAAGGGCATCACGCACAGCGTCATGACGGCGGTGTTTCAGCTTGCCTACCTCTACTACGACACCGGCGCCTACGGCGACGCGTCGGAGCTGCTGGCGCTGTGCCAGTGCGTGAGCGGCTACGACTCGCTGCCCTCGGATACCATCCTGTGGGGCAAGCTGATGAGTGACATTGGTGCCGTGAACTGGCAGTCCGCCATGCGCATCGCGGAGGAGATCCGCCGGCTGCACAACGCGAGCGAGGAGGACCTCTTCGGCGCGCCAAACACGACGACGGTGCGTGCGCGTGTGTGGCTGCTGCACTGGGTGCTCTTCCCTTTTTTCAAGGGCGGTATGCAGTACTCGCTGCAGCTGCTGTACTTCATCTTCGACCGCCGCGACCGCGACCTGCCCTACCGCAAGGTGGTCGAGACGGTGTGCCCGCACTACCTGCGGTACATCTGCGCCGCCGTGCTGCTCCACCGCTCGCGCGCCGGCAACTTTGCTAGCACGGCCGAGCTGGTCGAGTCCATCTACGAGTACTCCGACTCGCTGACGCAGCTCGTCACGATGATTCAGAAGGCTTCCTTCGAAGACGCCATAGCCATTCTCCCCGAGGTACGCCGCACCATCAAGGAGGACTACTTCCTCGCCGACTACGAGGACGACCTGATTGAGAACGCGAAGCGGCTGATCTTCAACAAGTACATGTCGCTCCACTCCGTCGTGTCCATTCCGTACGTGGCGGAGCAGCTGGACATGTCCAAGTCCGACGCGGAGGTGTGGCTGGTCAACCTCATCAGTGAGTCGTCGAAGCACCGCGCCAAGATCGACTCTGTCAACGAGCAGCTGAACGTGGAGCCGCAGACCCGCTCGCTGGAGGCGGTCATCTACGAGAAGCTAGAGACCGCTCTGCGGTAAGACCACAAGCGGAAACGGTGAAGAGAGAGAGAAAGGGGGTTACGCGCGTGTGAGGAAATGAGCAATTCGCCATCAAGGTGCCAAAGGGGCACGATCTGAGAGCCGTCTCCTGATGCTTTTTTAGGTGGCAAAACTCTCCTTCGTTTCCCGGCGTTTTTTTTTACTGATTGCCCTTTTTTTTTTCTTATCAGAACAATGCAAAGCGAAGAGAACACCGCACGACATCCTCTATTTCCTCTCATTCTCTCTTCTTTTCCCGCTGCGCCTGGCCAGCAACGGTCTTGTCTTTCTGTTTTTTGTTTTTCTGACTTCTTTTTCTTTGCTAATTGAGATGGCAGCTGTGCGTTAATGTAAGGTGGAGAATGGACGAGAAAGGTGCTGGTGTGTCGAGTGGGAGCGAAACCGTGCGGTGTTTCTGCCCGACCGCGTAGCAGCTACTTGAGCACTAGCGGCGTGCTTCGTTTCAGACGACCGCACGCGTAGTTGTACGCACGCACGCACGCGCTGCGGTCCTGCACCCAGCTCACCCTTCTGGTGCTAAATAGTGGAGGGGAGTACACCCCTGTGCCACGGGCCGTACGTGTACAGGTTTCCCTTTTCTTTGTTTCTTTTTTTGGCGGGTTTCGAAAGGCGAGAATGTGTCTGTTTTTGTTTTTGTTTTGTTTTCCTTCTTCTAATCTATCTATTACTAAACTCGAGATTTAACACTCAAAAATGAAAAGGACCCCTTAAGTCGATCGACCAACGAAGCAGCTGTTGCACAGAACGCTGCAGTGGTTGCAAGGTTCCTGAGAAAACGAGAGAAAAGGAGCTACGACACGACACCGAGCACCGACAATAAGGTGTGCTCGACCCACGGTCGTTTCTTCACTTCTCTGTTGTCGACATACTGACGCAGTGAAAGCTCTGCGTAACAGAGAAACTTCTGAGCTAACCGAGTCAATAAGAAGTGAACTGCACTGCGCACCCAGCAGCTGCATTTTCTTTTTTCTTGCAAACAAACACGAACAAGCGCAAACCCTTTGTTATGATCATGCAGCTGCATCTATGCTTGTGCGGCACTTGACAATCGTTTGTCGCTTGCGGCGAAGCGAGAAGTACTATCACTTTCCCTGGTCTTCATTTAATGTATACCCTCCCACTTACCTCTTTGATTCCTTGTTCCTCTCTTTTCTCTCTTGACTTTCTTGTCATTGCTGTCTACTTGTCGTTTGGTTGTTACCTTCGACAACTGCCGGATCCCCTTCGTGCTTTGTTCTCCCATTTTTCGTTTTCTGCGACAACGAAAGCGACAGTGTGGACTGGTGAGAAAAGTGTGCCCATCAGCAACACTCAAATAGAGTCATTCTCACCTTACAAAGCTGTAACTGCATTGGCCGTCTAGACGATCAATCGTACCTTTTTATTTATTTATTTACATATTTCCAACTCACCCACACCATTTGCATAGCACTTCCTCTTACCCGTTCAGCTGTCTTATCTTTCATCTATCACAGCAGCCGATCTCTGCGGACTGACGAGAAAAGAGAAGAAAGGCGCTGCTCCTCGATTCGTGATCGGCGCTCTTAAGGTGTTTCGCCTCGCACTGCTCGCCCTTTCATCTCATCCCTACAAATAGATTATAAAGCACCTTGTAAGGTCCTTTTTCTTTCTTGCTTTTTTTTTCTCCGTATTCATTGTACTTGTATTTTCTTCCGCTACTGGCGTTCGCACCCTATCGAGCTCTCTTTGTTCTGCTTACTCGATTTAAGCCGTGTGTTGCTTTCACGACCGTCAAGAAAAGAGAGTTGTTCTCCTTCTTTTCTGTATACTACCAGTATTGGAAGGTAACAGTCTCCATCTTTCTCTTCCTTGTTTGGGTGCATCTTTTATAAGGGGAGACGAGCCCGTCAATGCATCCAGAGGTGATGAAGGTGTCAAAACGACGTCCCAACTCATCTGCACCGTGTGGGGCGTCGACGGCCGCTTCCGCGTTAAGGCGCGCCACACAGCGGCAGCAACGGTACGTTGCACATCCACCCCCACCTCGCACCCCACACGAGGGCCTCTTCGACGACACGTACGGCCAACCTGCGGGCTCTGCATCTCCCTTCAAGGGTAGTGTCAGCGGCAGTGACGACGCAGGACGCGAGGGAGTGGCACAGGCGAACAACGCCCGCGCCTGCCACCACGACACCACACGCAGTCCTTCCCAATCCCGCACACCCGCCTCGACACGCGGTGGTGGCAGCAGCGGCCTCGCGCGGCCCCGCTACAGCGCCGATGCGATTGCCTTCCAGTACTACACCCGCCAGCGCCAAGCACGCCACCAGCGCCAGCAGCCGCCGCAGCTTCTGGGAGCCGCGGTGGAGCGCTCCGCTACGCCGGTGCGTGCATCGAAGCCGAACTCGACGGACGGCCGCGGCGTGTCTGCACCAGCCACGCCGGGTGGCCGCCAGCAGTCCACGCCGAGGCGCACCACCCCGCAGCGTCCGCAGCGACGGCGGCTTCTTCACAGCGCAGGCGATGCTGCGACCTCCTCGCGCTCTGCCACACCACCGACGCCGACCGCGACAACGTCCACCGCAGCACGTCTGCCAGCGACGCCGCCACGTGGTGGGATGGGAGCATCAGCAGCGGCCGCGTCTCGTCCGTGGCCTTCCTACTTGTCTTCCGCAGATCATGTGCAAGGGGACGCGGTGGTGCAGACGCTGACGGAGCAGCCGAGCACGCCGGCGCAGGAGGTGCTCATGGCCGCCACCCGTCGCTACGAGTCACGTCGGCTGCTGCACTTCTACGGCGGCGTCTACGCCGCGGCGGCGGTGCCGGCGAAGGAGGTCGAGGAAACAGCGATGTCGTCTCTGTCGTCGTCGCCGTCGCCGCCACGTGCGGCGCACCCCGGCGGTGCAGAGGACGGCCGCTGTCTTCTGCTACACGCTCTGCAGCGTCAGATGGAGGTGTTGGACAGCAGGAGCGCCGCCGCGGAGGCATCCGCTGGCGGACATTGCCGCTCGCTGGCGCGCGAGAAGGCAGATGGAGACACGCTTCGTGCCGCGCAGCACTCGCCAAAGCCCGACGCGAGGGGGCCGGAGGTTCACAAAGAACCGCCACCCGGACGACGGCGCAAGGCGGGCATGACAACGGCCGGCTCAGGCGACCGGCGTCCGTTGCGCAACGCCTCCGCTGGTGGCAGGGCGCCACGGCAGCTTCGCGGCAGCGTGCTGGCGAGTCGCGTGAGTACGACGACGGTGCGCGACCGCAGCACCGCGTCACGCGTCAGCTCAGCTGCTGCCCCGTCGTCGCGCTCGCCACACCCGGTGCACGACTTCATGAAAACAATCAAGCCACCGCACCGACACGGACTTGGCGGAGCTCCGCCGCCGCCGCGTACCACCTCGTCGTCGTGCACGCCCGTGCTTCGGGAAATCGCCGCCGTACCCGAGGTGGCGGAATCTCATGCGGGCGGCAACACCAATTTTAGTCACTCGCCTCAAGTGCCGGCGAGGCAATGCAGATACTCAACAGATGCGCCGCAACCCGGTACGGGTGCCGGCCACAACTCTGCCTCACCTCCCGCCACGTCGCAAGAACCAGTGCGCCGCGTACTGCCGTTGACCGAAGTGTTTGAAGTCGCGGTTGGAGGCGGGCTACCTGGCACGGAGCTGTCACCAGGAGCGGCCGCGGCGAGACGCGTTTACTGGGAGCAGCAGCAACGCACACGACAACAGCGCAGCGACAGCGACGATCCGCACAGTTCCTTTCAGTTCGACTTCGCCGTCGGCGGGGCAGGGTTGGCGGCAGCGCCACGGTACCCGGAGAGCATCTCCACCGACCACGTCCTCCGACACGCCCCACCGCACCAGCAGGCCGAGTTGGAGAGTGTTTCGCTCGACGACTCGGTTCTGCGCAGCGACGCTCACTCCTTTCAAAGCGCACCCGTCGCTCCGCCAGATAACCCAGCAGCGCCATCGTCGGCTGCACCTAGAGCGGAAACAGCTAGGACAGCCACCGTTGGCGAGCCGTGGTTGCCAGCAAAAGCTGAGATCTCGCCTCCTGACTCGAGTACCGTTGACGTGTTGATCCCGGCAACTCCCGATGCAACGTTAGAGAAGCGTCTAGCCGTGCCGGCGAATGACACCGAAAGAGGAAGAAACACAGAAACTTCAGATAGCGCAGCAGTGGGAGCGCCTCTGCAACGCATCGACCCCGTCGAGCTCTCTCAAGACACCGGTGTGGGAGGGGTCACGGCCGAAAGCTCTCGCGAAACCAGCGGGCTTCCACCAGGAGAAGCAGGTGGCATTGTGGCAGATGCCTCCGTCAGTCCCGTAGCCGCTGATGCAGGCAGCAAGTGGCAGGTAAAAGACACGAGCACTGGAGAAGTGGAGGTCACAGAAGCCGATACAAAAGACGGCTCGGCTGCATCGTCTGGAGCCATTGAGGAAGACATCTCGATTCCTTCAGCGCTTGAGACCGACATTGACGACAAAGCATGACGAGTGAGAGAAACAAAAACCCAAACCGCCATTAATACTGTTGCGCGCTTCGAAAGGCTTGGCACGAAGAGAAGAGGAGGAAAGCAGCTGTGGTCTCACTGCAAAGCGGAAAGAAAAACCGAGAAATCTTGTGAAGACCAAATCTCTTCGTCATCGCGTACTCCGGAGTTGTCATGGGGAGACTGCATCTGTGCGTTACGCGCTGTTGTGGCTTCCAGATACACGCACAATTCTTTTTCTTTTTTCTTTTAGGCGACGACATCGGGACAGCAAACCGTCCAGCTTACTTTTTTCGTGCATTATTGGGCGACTGTGACTACGTTGACACCAAAGAAGGATATTGGTACACTCTTTACATAAAAAAGACTCTATCGCAATACAGCTGAACAAGCCACACACATGGGGATTTTTTTTCTTTTTAAGTCTGTTGTGTCACCGCGGTGTTCAGACCAGCAGCCTTTTCAGGAGCGCGATCGATCTCAACGTGGACCTTCTTCACAGCTCACGTTTACCAAGAAAAGCAAACAGCCCAGTTGCTTAAACGAACCAACTCGACAAAACCTCTCAGACACGCCACATTCAAAAGCACAAATTTGGGTTTCTACGCGTTAAAACTGAAACCGTTAGTTGCGTCAAATCGCAATATTCTTGCATACAACAACAACGCCTGAACCACTACGAAAGGAGATCAACTATGTGACGACGTTTTTTTTTTTTTGCTTTTAAACTCCATATCGTCGACCAGCATCCGTTCAAATCACCTTTCCTGCTTCACCGACTTCCCTCTCCGTTTCTCCCTCCCTCTCCCTCTCCCTCTCTCTTTCTCTGTCTCTCTCACCACACCCCCTGCCTGCGTGCCGTGCAGCTTAAAACCGACATAAGTCAAGAAGAAGAAAACTCACAGCTCGTGCAACTGCCTACGCACCTTCTCGACGTTGCCTGAACCACTGCAACTGCCACCCTCGCCATTCTCTCCCCCATTCGTGTCTGTACCCCCGCAAACAACCGTCTGCACCGTTGTATCGACAAGATGGAGTTCATTCCGTGGCGCCTGATCGTGCTCGTGTTCGTGGCTGCGCTGCTGCTTGCCGGCGGCGCGGATGCCAGGAACAAGCGGACGCCGGAGCAGGGAACGCTGAACTTCCTGAGGGAGTTCGTTGACGAGTACAAGAGCGTGCTGAAGCCGCTGTGGACTGGGTCCGACTACTGCTCATGGAGCGGTGTGACGTGCGCTGCGAACGGCGAGGTGTCGGTTGACCTGAGCGGCCGCGGC
>AUXI01000260.1:0-28872 GCA_000482105.1 Crithidia acanthocephali | reverse complement strand
CGGTCAAGCCGGACTCTGCGAAGCTGATCGATGGAACGCACATCACCACACAGCAGATGCGACCTGTTTCTTTGCACCGCTTGCCTGAGAAAAGAAAAAAGAATCGAAGCCAACCTTCTTGAAAAGCGTACGTCGTTGCATCTGAGAAACTACGGGCATCAGTGGGCAACGAGGATACTTTTTTATTATTATTTTACATGTTTGTTTGTTATCAACAGCGTATTGGCGTGAAAAAAGCTAAATATATAAATAAAAACTCTCTTTTTCTTTGCTTTGTTTCCTTGCTTACATCTCTCTTTTTTGTTTTGTTTTCTTTTTTGTTGTTCTTGTTGTTGTTGTTTTTATTATTGTTACTTTTTTTCCTCTTTCTCATCGCTCATATCACAGCGCGTGACCATTTTTTGTTGTTGTTGGTTTTGATTGCTTCTTTTTTTTGTTTGTTTTTTTGTTTGTTTTTCCTTTCTTGCAAGTCCTTGACGTCGTGAATCTCTAGAGTATCTATACGTCAGCTTTGCTCTTCTATCGGCTATTGGGTGTAGTGCTCTCAGAACTTTCTTCTTTTCTACCCTTTTTTTTGTTGTTGTTGTTGTTGCTCTCCTCCTCTGAAGTACTTGGAATGCCCGTACCAACCTTCCCGTTGTCGGCGCGTCTACGTACCTACGCACAGTGAATCCTTTTCTTTTTCCTTTTTTTCTGTATCCGTATCCAACGCGAGTGGTTCTTTTTTTTTTTTACTCTCATGCTTTTTTACTTTGTTTACATCTCTTCTCAATCCACTACATTCTACTTTCTTCGTCTACCACCCTCTGTCAAGCGTTTGGTGCGTACATTAATCTATCACACCAGTTCAACAGCAATGGGTGAAGAGGTGAACCAGTACACGCCGAGCTCCGCTACACGTTTTATACGCAGCTGGTGCTGAAGAACAGAGACAAGCTATTTCCTCTTCATTCTCTTCTTTGATCCTCTCTTTCAAAGCGGGTGTCTCTTGCTCTTTCATACTTCACTACCCCCGACTTCGCTTCTCAACAAGCAAGAGCGGTAGCTAGGGTTCTCCTTCCTTCTCAAAACCGCGTGTGTACGAGCTTCTTTTTTTTTTAAACCAGTGCTTCTTTTTTCCCTTGTGTTGTTTTCTTCATCTTTGTTTCGTCCCCCTTTGCTTGTAACAGCGTTCGCCATTGTGGTTCTTTTCTCAGATTCATTGCCGGTTTCCTCAGCTTGTATCTATATATATATATAAATATATATATATATATATTCTTGCTGTCGTTGTTTGTTGTTTGTTTGTTCTACAGCTGTACTGGTAACTCAAATCCCGGCCTTTTTACATATGCTCGAAACTAACTAATCTAACGCCTATCTTCATTGCAGTATCCCCCTTATAATCCTCTTTTTTTTCTTTTTACTTCTTTCAAACTTGATTTTTTTTTCTTAAAGTAAAATTGTTTACTTTTTTCTTTTTTGATTTTTCTTCTGTACGACTCCGGTAGCTCCGCTCTGCGCATTTGTGGCAACAGTGCCGCACGTAACGCCTCACTGTGATGGCGCTGCGGTAGTGCCGCAATGAATTTACGAACGTTTCTTCCTTTCTAAAGCAATCCTATCTGTAAAATGGTTTTTTTTGTATTATTATTATTATTAACACTAAGTTTTTTTTTTTTGAAACTACGTATGGAATTTGACTCTCGCTTTCTCTGCTCCAGAAGTGCCGTAGCTTTCGCTGAAATGGATTCTGTTCGGCAGAACCCCGAAGGAAACGACGCACGCACGTTCACTGCGCTGTACGTATTTTTGTTTTTTTATATATTATGACACCCACGTACCGCTGTTACGGCAGCCAGATTCGCTTCATTTTTCTTCCCAACAGTGTCGAAACAATAGTCTTGCCTCATTTTGTTGTTGTTGTTGTTGTTGTTGCTGTTTGTTTGTTTCTTTCTTTCCTTCTTCCTCGTCGTTCACTTTAACAGTCAAACTCCCGTATCTTTCCTCTTCTCTGTTGTATATGATCCAAGTATTTTTTGCTTCTTCTTTTAGTTGCAGTTTCCTTTTTTTGTTTTTCATTTTTTTCTCTCCTTTTGTTTGTTCTTTGCTGTGTTTTTTGGCTTCGGCCTTTTCTATTTCTTTGATCTGCCCTTTCTCACTTCTGCAGCTGTGAAAGAACGTGAGAAAGCCATGAAACCTGGTTCCTTCGATGCAGCCTTTCACGATGTTATATTTCTTTCTTTTCTTTTCCTTTTTTCTCTTACCTTTCATCTGCTCACTTGTTGTTGTTGTTATTGTTGGTGTTGATCTTTTTACTGGGTTGGTTGTGGTCGCTGTGCGTTGCGTTTTGATAGCTTGTGTCTTTGCCTCTTGCGTCGGTCCTGTGAGGTGACGAGTTGTTGTGTTCTTGCGTGTTGTAGTGAGCCGGTGCTCTATTGCCTATTGAGCGCCAGTACAGTCTTCGAGAATCAACAAACTGTGTGTCTTCCAGACCACAAGCCGCACTTGTACCTGAATGAAATGAGAGCTTCAGCTCTTTTTTTTTTTTTTCTCTTTCGCGTGTTTGTTTCTCTGTGCTTCAAGCAAAGGGAAGTAGCAGCTCTTCTATGGTAGATCCGAAATGGTCTTCGATGGGTCTTCAACAAGCCGAAAATGAAAAAAGTGTTGCACGGTGGTTTAATTGTGTAATCCTGGGTTTTTATGTGTCGACCATGTGAATGTATACTCTTTCTCTATGCCGAAGAAAACAAAACAGAGTGATGGTTAAAAAAAAGCAAAAAAAAAAGTGGTCATCACCTTGATCTTTTTTCTTGGTCTTTAGAAGGCTGCTACCATGTCGCGCGCTCGTAGGTTTCAAGCTTCAGCTGCTTCAAGTTTTGCAGTGCGCAAAAAAAAAAGGTTCCAAGAGGGACTATTTTGATTTATTTATTTAAAAAGAGAAAACACCGAGATGCTTCCCGAGAAAATGGGGATTGCATTCTGCAAACTGCCTTTCACGATCACCGAGAAAGCTGTGTATCTTTTCCAGTATAAATAAAACGGCAACAGAGCATGTAAAACAATTTGACGCAAGGCATACGCACACACATTTAGAAGATATTCCCTGCCCCATTCTGTTTCGAACCTCGTCCTCCTCTTCTGCCTTTCGATTCCCTCAACGCTGCACAACGCATATTCTCCTGCTTTTACCTTTGTCTTCAACGTGATTTATCTCAAGCAAAGTTAATCAGCTTCTGGTTCTCCACCGAGCAAAAAAGCACTTTTTTTATTTTTTCCTCTCTGCGTGCGTCTTTCACCTCATTCGCGGTGCACAATGTTCCCTCGTCGCACCGCAGCCTTCGCGCTGCTGTCAGCACTCAGCGCCGCGCAGCTGCTGCTCTGTTCTGCTGCCACGGTGGTCACGCCGACGCCGACCACCTACGTGCGGCGGAACTACTCCGTCAACGTGCCCTTCTTCACCAGGTACTGGTGGGTAGGCTTTATCATCATGTTCATCGCCTTCTTGCTGATCGTGCTGGTGCTCTACGTGGCGGTGCAGTGTCACTTTAAGGAGTCGGATCAGCGCCGCCGTCGCAAGGAAATCGAAGCACGCCGGCGCAGCCCGGAGTTAAGTAGTGAGGAGGAGCTAGAGGAGGACGACTTCAGCAACGGTGGCCGTTCAGAGTCCAGCAACCCACTGCGCACGCGTCGTCGTTGAAAATGAGTTCTTTCTCTGACACAGTCAAGGATTCTCTTTCTGTTGCTGTTGTTGTTGTTTGATTACTGCATTTCTTCTTTTTTTTTCTCTGTTTTGAACTGATGTATTTCGTGATCTTTACGTGATTTTGAAACGACAAACATGCTTCTTTGTCTCCTTTTTTTTCTCTTTTTCCTTGCATTGTCTCTCGTGTTTATTACCTTTTTTTTCTTCTTGTTTGCACCTTTTTTTTCTTCGTACACGTTTTTACTCGAATTGTGTGTGCATATCTCTATAATGAAAAGGAGCACAAAGGTGCTTGACTTCCTCGAAAAGTTGGCACCCTTCATCACATTGCGGAATGGAGTACGATGCAGCTGGACGATTCGCTATAGAGGTGTTGAAAGCACCTACTGTCTCGACATGGACAGGCTTGTCGTATGGAAATGACACAAAAGAGGGGAAAAGTAAATTGCTTCCGCGCAACGGTCGAGTCCGCTTTCATGTGCTTGTTTGAAAGACGTGAAACTTTGCATGCCACAGTTTCCCTTTTTGTTTGTTTATTTGTTTTTTGCTGTGTATACACGATGGTTCTGTTTTTTACTCTTCCTTTTCACATTCTCCAATGACTCATGACTTTTTTTTTCTCGCTCTTCACAACACGCCGGGTTGCGCTTATTGAACGCACCGCCTGCTGTCCCACACGTGTCATCAAAAAAAAAATACCTATTTTCCTTTTTTATAACGCACATGTCTACAACCCCTCCACATTCACACCCACAAACGTTCTACACGCCTCTAACGGACCACCAAACTCCCAACTGCACTAGTGATTCTTTCTACTGCTGGGTTGCTCTTTTTGTCGTCAAGATAAAAACCAAGTAACGCGCAGAAAAAGGGGAAGAAGAAGAAGAATACGAGAGCTTCGCGCTCTGCAGTTGTCGACGAAAACTCTTTTTTTCTTTTCTTTTCTTGAAATACAAACAAGACTCTTTGTGTTTGAAGCAAATCGACTTGTTCGTGGGAAGAAAAAAAAACGCACTTGATTCCCGAAGCGTCAGTGTAGTTGTGTGCGTTGTGAAACGTGAAACAGAAAAAAAAAACTGGCTTGTTTCTACGCTTTTCGTGTTTCGTTGTTCTCTTGTTCCCTTTTTTTTTAACTGAAAAGCACCATCGCTCACGTACACAAACACACACACACAAGCACACTCACACACACCAAAACACGCCATTAGTGTTTTCTTCTTTTTTTTTCTTCTACCTTGGGAGACGAAGAAGGGTGACGTGACAAGAAGAGGCAGTGCATATTGTATTCGGTCTTTTCGTCTTTTAGTTGTGCACCCTTCTTCTTTAAGCATTCGATCTATTGGGTACCCGCTAAGCAAAAAACAGAACAAGGCAGATAATAATAAAGAAGAAAGGAAGAAAGAACGAGTATTGCATTCTCAGTCACCGTGTTGGCTTCGCAATTTACTCCACGAAACTTGGGTTTAGTTTCCTCGTGTAACCCAATATTCTTTGTTTGACCACATTTTGTTTCCATTGGGTTTTGTTGAGCACTTTTTTTTTTCTTTGTAAACAGAGGAGAAACAAAGCCTCTATCAAGGCTAAATTCACCGCTTTCTTCATTTTTCGAGTGATAGCGTTTAGAACGCGAAAAGAGGAAAAACGACTTTTTTTTGTTTCCAGGAAGAGGGTTACAATTACACGCCTCCACGTCTTTTTAGTTGCTGTTGTTGTAGTAGTGAAAAGTCACTATACCTTTGCTCTTTTTTTTTTTTCGTCTCCTCCGTGCCTCACGCATTCTATCTGCTTCTCGCGATATTCTCGACTGTTCTCTCTCTCTTTCTTTTTTTTCTTTCAGGTGCAGGTGTGAACTCAGTAAAAGAACACCGTTCAACTCACCCGATTCCACGCCTCTGCTCTCTTTCTCTCACTCGTTCTCTTCTTGTTTACTGTCTAGTGTGCGGTACTAAGATCGTTTTAATTTCTCCTTTTTGCCTCTTTCTTTTTTTTTTGCTTTTTTCTTTTCCTTTCTCACGTTCATCTCCGCAAGTTTCTCCAGCATTTTCCTAGTGTCCGCTTTTTAAACGTGCGAGGCACTACCAGTCCTGATTTTGTTTTTGTGTGGATTGGCTTTGTCTTTCACGATCTCCCTCTCTGTTTTCTGTGTGCGTGTGCGTTCCCTCCTCCGATTCTTTACTGTTGGCTTCTCTTCTTGTAAGAGAGAGTTGATGGTTTGAGCCGCACTCTGAGTTTCACCTCACTATTCCCACACGTTTGTGCCCAAAGAAAAAAAAAGCATCCGTTCTCGTTTTCTTATTTTTTTTTCGTGGCCAATTGGTTAGGTGACAATCTTTTCTCCTCTGTGATTTTAAAGTCAATCATCACTGCTCCACACTTGTACACCAACCGAAAGCATATTTTCTGAGTGAATTTGTTGTGTTTGTTGTTGTTGTTGTTTTTTTATTAATTAAACGGGCCGTTTTTTTTTTTCTTGCTGTTGTTGTGTCTCCTGTGTGCAGAAGCGAAAACGACAACTGAAACACTGAGCACACTTTATATTTAATCTGGAAAAGGTGATAAAACGAACCAAAACGAAGGGTAAATTGTTGCATAGTGTATAACTTTCTGACTTGCGTTATTTTTCTTTTTTATTTTTGTAGCACCTTGTAGTTTTGTTTTTTCTTGTTGTTGTTGTTGTTGTTGTTGTTCTATTGTGACTACCTTAGTTTGCAATAACACGATACACACAACACAGACCAAAAAAAATAAACAAACGCACTCAAACTCCATCAAAACATCAAAAGATTCGTTCTTCGTTGTTCTCCTCTCTTCTTGCTTGTTGACCGCTTTTTTAATCACCTTTTGCTCTCCTTTTATTGTTGTTGTTGTTGTGGTAGTTGTTAGTGTTTTCTTTTTTTTAATATTAAAGCAGTTGTTACCACCAATTTGGGTTCCTCTTTGCATAGAACTCTTTTTGTTTTGTTGTTTCCTTTCGTGTGTGTGTGTGTTCGTGTGCACTCTTCTTTCCTTCCCTTAATTTTTATTTTTCTTCTTTCTTTTTATTTCTTTCGTTGTGCATACAATGGGCATCCTACCGAGTAAGGAAAGCCACGAGTACCCTGGCGCCTTCCACTTCGCCCAGAGTGGATGCCACGCCATGGCTATTCTGCCCCTCACCGAACATTTCTTCCCCAGCGTCGACTCCCTGGCCTTCAAGCAGCTCTACGCCTGCCGTGACATGCAGTCCGCCAAGTACAACTTCTCGCTTGTGTCGCCGCAGATCATCGCGAAGTACCGCGAGCGAGCGCTGGAGCAGCTGCGGGCGAAGGCGGCGAACAACAACGTCGACCCCGCGCCACCGGCAGATCGGTGGAAAGCGCGACCGTACCTGGCACACCACCACGACGCAGCAGTAGATGGAGCGGGGAAGGAGGAGGAGGGAAAGGAGATGACCACCGCTGCAGATGCGCCGATAGATGGCGAAGAGGCCAAGAAGTGGGTGGAGGTGGAAACCATCAACGCCGACAACTTCGACCAGTTCTTCCGCCATGACACGCGCTGCATTTCACCGCACGAGTCAGAGTGGCCGTTTCCAAACGGTGACGAGGAACTCTGCGGCGAATTGCAGCACCCGAACCCGTCCGCGCACTGGCGCACGCACGATGCGGCGCGGCAGTACCTGCAGCTGGAGAGCCAAGAGATGGAACACCGCCACACGACCTACGCAGGCAACACCGTGGACGGCTCCAGCATCAGCAACAGCAACGTCGGTGGTGTCGGTGGCAGTAGCAATAACAACAACACGAACAACACTCCAGCCAGCGGAACACCGACCACCACCTCCCCGACGCGGGACGCGCAGCACGGCAGCAGCCACGCCCACCCACGCAGCGTTTCTCTTGAGATGGGCATGTCCCCCGAGGCAGCGGCCGAGTACGCGGAGCAGGAGCGGGAGTACATCGACAAGTTCTTCAGCCGCAGCCCCGAGGCGCTGTACAACGCTCTCGTGGTGGAGCCGAACAAGGGCTTCTTGGTCGATACGAACAAAGAAATGTGTGAGATCTACGCCGCCGAGACGCGGTGGAAGGCGGCGCGCAAGATCGTGTGCGACTACCGCCGGCAGTGCAAGGAAGACGCAGCAGCAGCAGCAGCAGCGTTGAACGGGGACCACAACACGCGCAAGAAGAGCGAGGAGACGACGAAGAAGTCGCCCTCCGCAACGGCCGTCGACCCGCTGCACCTCGACGCCGGTGTGGGCAACGACGCAGCCGAGTCGCACGACGACCCGCCGCGTCGCATCACCAAAGAAGAGGCGGACGAGGCGGCGAAGGTGCCGCCGCCGCCGCTGTTTCTCCGCCCCGCGCCACAAGTCATCGTCGTGCGCATCCACCGCGAGGAGGAGGAGGCGGCACGGGCGAAGTACTTTGCAGAGCAGCAGCGCAAACTACAGCAGCAGCAGCAACAACAACGCCGTCGCCGCGGTGGTGGTGGTGGCGGCTCGACGGTGGATGACGAGACCGCCTCGGCCGGCTCGCGCTCCGCCCGCTCGCACGCGACCTCCGCTCGCTCTCCCGTGTCGGAGAACGGCACCCCGCTGCCGAACTTCAACGCGCCGAAGTCGCCCACCTCGTGCTCGCCGACGAACCTGCACACCCCCACGACCCGCTACCACCGCTTCGAGGATGACGACCGCTACAAGGACGGCCGGATTCACCTCGTGGAGGAGGATGGTGTGTTGTACATGTTCGCCTACAACACCGCCTACGTGGATCCGCGGCGGAAGATGAAGGAGCGGAAGCAGCGCCGCGAGGAGCGGAAGCGGCGGTCCATGGACTCGTCTGAGCCGCGGGTAACGCCGTCGTCCTCGGCGGCCGGCGACGACGACCGCGACGACGCAGAAGACGTCAGTGCAGCTGCGGGTCCGCTGGCCCGCGAGTCGCGTCAAACCTCATCCTTCTATCACACCGTCGACGCCTTCGGCTCCGAGGAGGCGGAGGAGGCGGCGACGGCACCCGGTGATGCGACGAAGTCCAGCACGACCGCCGCCGTGACGGCCACGGCCGGCAGCACAAAGGCGAAGCACGACAAGGCTGGCAAGGACGGTGCCGGCGAGGAGGACGAGGAGGAGGAGGAAAACGCAGAGACAGCCTTCTCGGCGAAGCGCGGCGCGCGTGAGCGGCAGCAGGTGACCGCCGTCTTCATCGACGACGCCGCCGCCACGACAGCGGCGACGCAGCACGGCCCGCTGGATGCACCGCCATCGGCGACGGACGAGGAGGAGGAGGAGGAGGACGTGGTGGAGGCCGAGGACGACGGCACATCAGAGGGTACCGGTGTCCGCCGCCGCCGCCACGGTGGGGATCGCTTTACCAGCGCCAGCCTTGGCTCTGACAGCTCGCCGGCGAACTCGCCAACGGAGCGGCCGCGTGAGGTGCAGCAGCTGCAGCTGATCACGGCTGCCCCGTTTATTCTTCCCATCTGCCCCGTGCGCGTGGTGGGCTGCAACGGCTATGCGGAGTCAACCTGCCGTGGCACGCCGTGGCTGCGCGGCTACGACGACGATCCGGAGGAAGACGCCTACGTCGAGTCGCTGCCGGTCCGACCACCCGTGATGGCTGGCGGCGGCTTCATCGACGCCAACATCGGTGATAAGATTTTAAGTCGCG
This sequence comes from Crithidia acanthocephali, assembly GCA_000482105.1. Classification (NCBI taxonomy): domain Eukaryota; phylum Euglenozoa; class Kinetoplastea; order Trypanosomatida; family Trypanosomatidae; genus Crithidia; species Crithidia acanthocephali. The sequence continues at coordinate 19,542 of AUXI01000260.1, read as the reverse complement.
CCTTCCTGCTGGGTCTGCAGGTCTTCCGCAACGTCTGCCTCGACGCGGGTCTGCCGGAGACGCTGACGCGGCCCTTCTGGACGCTCGGGCTCCTGTCCAACATTCCACTGCTGCAGATCTCGCGTGAGATGCGCTTCCGCATGCGCGCGGCAGCCGCGGAGGTGCAGTTCGGCTTCCAAGGTCTGCGGGACATGATCAAGGGAACTGAAAACGATCTTCAGTCCTACATCTACGGCTTCTCCGACATACTGCCGTACTTGGAGCGGGCATCGCAGGCACGGCTGCAGCAGGCAGCGGCGGAGGAGGCCGCCCACGCCGATGCCGCGGCGAACGACGGCGAAGACAACAGCCACAACAACAGCACGAGTGAGGCGGTGGTGCACCACGACACGGCCCACCCGTTGTTGCTGCCGGAAAACAACGAACCCTACATCCTGCCAACGCGGGCCTCGCAGCCCGTGGTGCAGCGCAACTTGCGCTTCCCGCGCCGACCCATCGAGTTCTACACCCAACTCACCATCCGCGGCAACCAGTGCCTCTCCCGCGTGCGCACCAAGTCGCAGCTGACTTTTTTCCACCTCATCGCTGAAGCCACCGCGCCGGTGTCGACCTCCCTCTTCATGAAACCGCTGGAGCTGAACATGTACGACTACGGCGGCGCCGTGCGCCTACACCTGGTGAGGAACCGGTACACCGGGGAGGCGGAGATACAGGCGCTGCCGCCGCCGAAGGATGTTGCGCAGCTCATCCGCGATCACCAGCGACGCGTGCAGCTGCGGCAACACGCGGCGACGCAGGGCGAGCAGCAACAAACCACCACCACCCACAACAAGCACAACAACAACAACAACAACGCCGACAGCACCACGACGACGCCGGCGACGGCGTCTAAAAACGCGGAGGGCGACACCGACAAATCGAGTGTCCGCAAGTCCGCCAAGGAGCGGGAGGACACGGCAGCCCCGCCGTACCTCGTCTTCACCGTCGTGCAGCCCTCCACCACAGCCAAAGGCCCGTCGCTCGAGCACTACCGCCGCATCATGATGGGACCAGACGGCGAAGCGAGCGGCAACAACGGCAGCGACGACGGTGCAGATGGCGATGGCAGCCCGTGCGCGGCGGTGGATCTGACGGATGTCGAGCTGCTGTCGATGTGCGACCCGGCCGCGGTGACAGCCAACAAGGGCAACACCGTGACGCGGTGCACGTGCTACACAGCAGCAGCGGCGGCGGGGGACGCCCAGCCGGTCTTTGCGCCGCACCAGTACCTCTACGAGGTGGGTGCGTTTGTCGATGGTGACATGGTCGTCTACAACGTCCACGCCGGCCGCTGGGAGCACTTCGAGTACTTCCATCAGCAGCAGCTGGCGCGGCGACGGGCGCAGCGGGAGGCGCAGAAGCTCCAGCGGCAGCAACAGCAAGAAGAAAGCGAGAAGACGACAAGCGAAGGGCAGAGCGCGGCGGCGGTGGTGGTGCCCGGTGCGAACGCGGCGGCGGCGCAGGCGGTCACCGATGAGTTGAGCGACGAGGACGAGGAGGACATTCACCAGGAGGATATTCTGCTATGCTGGATCAAGAGGCGGCTGCAGAGTGCGACGATGCGCAACCGCCAAGACCCCGGCTGGCTGCGCGACAACGAAGGGCACATCGTGCAGGAAGGCCGCTACTATATCTGGGGCTTCGAGCACGATGACCAGCGCTACTTCTACGGCCTCATCCCGAAGTTTGCAAAGGAGAAGAAGGCAAAGCGGCACAACAACGACAAGCTGACCAACGCACACACCAGCGTGACCTCCATGAACAGCCACCAACGCCGACACGGCAGCAGCACGAACACGCCGTCCGCCATGTCCATCTCCCCCAGTATGAGCAATGTCAGCGCACAGGACCTGCGACGACTGCCGTTGAGCGGGCACCACAACAACGCGGGTGTTGGTGGTGGCAGCAGTGGACGTCAGCGCAACAACAACTCCCCTGGTGGCCGCAGCGCACGCAGCTCCCAGTCGCAGCACACCCGCACCCCGCGGAGCCACCACAACCGCCACGGCAGCGGCGTCAGCGGCGGTGACTTTGGCGAGAGCGGCAGCGGCTGCCACGTGCAGGCAGATGCCCAACTCGTCGTCTCCTTCCCCGATTCGCAGGCGCGGCGTAGTCAACAACAGCAGCAGCAGCAGCAGCCGCAGGGTTCGCCGACCAGCAGCAGCAACCGGCGTGGGCTGAAAGCAGTCGAGCGCGGTTCTGCCTCGGCCAAGGAGAACGTGAGCAGCCCGACGGCGTCAGCAGAGATGACGGAGGTCGCTACTGCCACCACCATCAATACCAGCAACCTCGTGAGCGGCTCAAGTGCCACCATCAGCAACCCCAACAATGCGTCGACGGTGCGGCCCGGTCGTGCAGGGCAGAAGCCACCGCCAAAGGTGTCCGCCTTCTTAGCCGGCACCGCCGCACAAACCGCCTTGTCAGCCGCAAAGGACGCGGAGGGCTCGTCGGCGGCGTCGGCCTCCTCGAAGCCGGCCGCCGCCGCAGCGACGACGGCAGGAGGTGGAGGTGCCCATGCGCAGTTTCCGTCCCGCGTTGTGTCGGCCCCGCTGCACTCCAACGCGTTGAAAGGTCTGCCCGGTGCGGCGGCAGCGAACGTTTATCCGTCTGCCGGGACTGGCGACACGTCGCACTCTCCGTCGTCGTCGTCGAACGACGGGAACCCGCGTGTGCGTGGTGGACGTCAGCTGCAACAACAGCAACAGCAGCGTCATCAAGACGCGTCGGACCTTCCCCCTCCTCCGCCACCTGGTCCACAGCAGCAGCAGCAGCAGCAGCAGCAGTCCAGCATGGCAGAGTCTGCGCCATACCCCTATCCGCGTCAGCAACAGCAACAACAGCTGGAATACCCACCTACGACGGGGAACGTGGCGTCGAGCAGCAGCAACAACAACAACAACAATCGGCGCGGTCCTGCGATGCATGGCGGCCCCGCACAGCCGCAACAGCACGGTGGTCCGGCGGTCAACAACGCAAATCCGAACAATGAGTGGTACCCGGTGCGCGGCTCCCCCAGCGACCGCAGTCCGCCGCCGCCGCCGCCGACCGGCCCCGCAGGCAGCCCCTACGACAACGCGCGTGGTTACGCGAACGCGTCCTCCTCCCCGCAGCCGCAGCAGCAGCAGCAGCAGCAGCCCCCTCATCTCCATCCGCCGACGGCGTACATGAATACCAACAACGTCAACATCCACAACAACGCGCAGCAACAGCTGCCGCAGCCTCGACGCGCACAGCAGCAGCAGCCGCAAGGCCCACCACCACCACCACCACCGCAGATGGGCCAGCAGGGCTACGCACCCTACAACCCGCAAGCCGCACGCATGCCACAGCAGCAGCAACAGCAACCGTACAACCATCAGCAGCAGCTGCAGCAGATGAATGCGGTGGCTGGTGCGGTTGGTGGTCCACGCGGGGGCAACCCGTCCCCTCCGCCACCGCTGCAGCAGCATCAGCACCATCAGCAGTCGTACATGCAGCCGTCTGGCATGAACGACGGTCTCCCGCCACCACCGCCACCGCCACCGCCACCGCCGATGCCGATGAACAGCCGCCGCCATTCGAACAACAACAGCGGCAACAACAACAACAGTATGTTGAGTGGTGGGTCTGGCATATACCCCGAGCCGTCGAACCACCCAACGCCGAACCCGTCTGCGCACGCCTCTTACTACCCAGAGGGCCCACTGCCACCTCCGCCGCAGCAGCAGCAACTGCCACCACCGCCGATGCCGTCCGCCGCGCAGCAGCAGCAGCACGGCAACAGCGGCAGCTTCTACGGGCCACCGCCACCACAGTCCATGCAGGGCGTAAGCAATCAAAACAGCAGTGGCAACAACAACGCACCGTACGCCCGTGAAGTGTCAAACCACAGCATGACCGGCAGCGACTACATGGGCCAAAGCTACCCGCATTCACACATGCCACAGCAGCAGCAGCGGGGGACTGTGATGGCCGGAGCGGACGCTGCGCCGCCGCCGCCGCCGCCGATGGCGCGTCACCCGAACACACAACAGCCGCAGCAGTCTGGCTATCACGGACACGCAAACGTCGGCCCGTACAACAACACGGGCATATACGGAGACGCACCGGTTAGTGGGGCACCACCACTGACCACTCTCCAGCAGCAGCAGCAGCAGCCAATGAACGTGCCGATGCGTGGCGCGGCTGCAGCGTCAATGCCGCCTCCGCAGGAGATGCGCAGTGCAAACATGATGACGATGCAGCAGCAGCAGATGTCGAGTATGCCGTGCAATCCGAACCCGTCCGCCTACCCGCCGCGGCCGATGATGGGCAATCCGAGCATGTCCGCCCCACCCCCGCCGTCTTCCAGCGGGGTTGGCATGATGCAGCCTGCGGCATCGGGTGGCAGCCGCGGTGGAGGCCCTGACGCCGGCCTGTACAGCAACAACAGCAGCACCACGATGGGGGGCATGGGGCCTGGGTCGTCAACCTCGTCGAACAATAACAACAACGCTGGAGGCAACTGGGGGAATCAGCAGCCGTCGATGTCGTACGGCACGAACACCAACAGCGGCAGCAACGCACCGACACCGAACCCGGCGGGTGCTGCAGGACGTGTGAGCGGCGGGCAAGTGGGCGGGATGAAGAGTGCCTATCCGATGCCCGGTGCAAATCCCTACCCTTCCCAGGCTGCCGTAAACGTTGGTCCAGCAGTGGGAGGGAACAGCAACAACAACAACGCCGGTGGTGGTGGTGGCGTTTCGGGGATGAGAGGTCGGAGTAACGCCTACCCTGCATGGGGCTCTGTGTCGAACACGGCGAGCAACCGCGCAAGTCCAATGCAGCAGCAGGGCCCGTACTCGGGTCCAGGACGCGATGCCAGCTACGGTCATGAGAGCTACAATGGTAGTAGCAGTACCTCTGCTGGTGGTGTGAACAACAACAACAACAACCGTCCGTCGACCTCTCCGTACCCTCAGCAGTACCCGCCTCATCCGCAGCAGCAACAGCAACAGCTGAACGTTGCACCGTCGCACACGTCCTCCTACGCTCCAACCCCTCTGCCACCACCACAGCAGCAGCAGCAGCACGGCAACCCTGCGGGAAACGCAGGGATGAACGCCAGCAGCAACAACAGCAGCAGCACCACGTACGCACACACAGCCTCTCAGCAGCCGTATCCGCCGCAGGGTGGCGGCGTTGCGACGCACCACCCACCGACGCACAACAACCCGTACAGCAAATCCATCACGGCATCCCCGGCACTCTCCTACGCGTCCCACCCCGCCGCTGCACACGAATCTCCGTCGTCCTCTGCGCAGCCGCCGCAGCAGCAGCCGCAGCATTACCCACCCCACACAAGCACGAACAATCCCTACGGCTACCGTCCCGGGTCGACGTCACCCCACCCGCAGCAGGACGCCGCAGCGATGCCGCCGCCACAGCAGCAGCAGCGGACGTCTCCGGCGACGGCGGCTTCCATGCGGGGCGGTGTAAGCAACAACAGCACCAACGCGCAGCAGCAGCAGCAGCAGCAGCAGCAACAGCCGCATTTAGTCACCCCAACGGGCTCCACCAGCACCTCCAGCTTTACGCGTCATGCATCCGGCGCCGCCGCAGGTTTGTCTGGCAACTACCCGCTTGCCTCCGCTGGCGGTGGGACAGCGAGCACAGCGTCTCGTGGCGTGCAGCAGCAGCAGCAGCAGCCAAGCGTGCCTCCGTCCCCGTCCCCCCAGCAGTGGTCACTTCCCGCCTGCCGGCACCGCAGCGCAGATGTCGCAGAAGCAATCCCCATCCGCGAATGCCAGCGGCACGCTGTTGCGCTCCTCGCCGAGTCCGCAGCAGCGGCAGTACCAGCAGCAGCAGCAACAGCAACAGCAGCGTCAGCAGCAGGGTAGTGGTGTGGTGCCGTCGCCGCACCCGTACAGCATGCGTCAGTCCCCAGGCCCGCAGCAGCAGCAGCAGCAGTATTACCACCATTCGCCGAGCCTCGGTCCTGATGGGTCTGCAAACCAGATGCAACAGCGCTCGGGGGACAGCTACGGGGAGAGTGGGAACTACGACCCGATGAACAGCCCTGGTCAGCTGTCGCGGTTTGCGCACAACCCGTACGCCATGCAGTAAGGCCTGAGAGCAGTGAATGCAAAAGGAAAAGGTGCAATGCGTGTGTGTTGCACGCCTCACAACGCAGAGGACCAGATTGCTTTTCCTAACCTTCGTTTTGTCTTCTTCCCCTTCGGTCGAAGTAATGATTGTTTTTTTTTTCTCGCTAAGCTTTTTTTTCGTTGTGGAGCTGTGATGCTCTATGGCTCTGTGATCAGCTTACTGATACATCGCTTCTTGTGCTTAACATTTTTTTTTTGATCGAGTTGTGCATGTTGCAGCTCGTTGCCTCTGGTCCTTTTTCCTCGTTGTATTTTTTTTCTCCTGACTTCTACGATCTGTTTTGGTGGTTTTCTTTTTTTTTCTTGCTGTATCCTCACTCCCCACAGTGTCTTCCTTGTATTTTGGTTTTCCCCGTTTTTCCCTCTACTGCACCAAGCGGAGTTTTTCTGGTGTCTTTTTTTTTTTTTTCTGTGCTGCCCTTGCCTTCCCCCTTCTTTTTTCTTTTTATTAACCCAGGCGATATCAGATGTCGCTGTTGTTCAGCCTTGTCTGTTATCTTTGGTCTTCTCCTCGTAGTGTATTTTTCTTGGGGGAGTTTGTTTGTTTTTACATGTTGAGAAGAAACCGTTCTTTTCTTTTATTCTCCTTTTCTTGTTGTTGTTTTTCTTTTTTTAGCTGTATGCAACTGAACCGTTTCCTTTTCGGTGCTGTCGCCCCCTCTTTTTTTTTTTTTTGGTAACCCGAGCGTTGACACTTGCAAACTCTCTGTAACCACTTAAACTGTGTTTTTCTTCGTGTTCCTTCCATTCTTTTTCTTTTCTTCTCCTGGCCGCAGGGTGTGTGTGTGTGTGTATGTGTTTTGTTGTTGTTGTTGTTGTTGGTGGTGGTGCTGTTGTTTTTCTACCCTACTCTTATCAAAAGCCCTTGGAGAGCAACAGATTACTCCCTTATAGTTACTACCTATAAAAAAAAAAATGCTGTACTGAATAGACTGTTCTCATTATCCTTAGCTCTTTTTCTTTTTTTTTTTGAAGTAAGCATCATCAACAAAAGTGCTTCGCGATGTTGCTCTTCTGCGCACTATGCTTGGATGGTGTCTTACGCGGTACGTTGGTGCCGCTCTTTTTTTTTTGTTGTGTGTGTGTGGTGTGGTGTGTATTTGTGTTTGTAAGCACAATGTATCTGAACGCTTCCGAGACAAGAAGGCGATGTGTCCTTTTATCTCATAAGTAACACAAAGAAAGAGAATGAAAATGTGTCCAGCTGGCAAGTGATGAAGCCGACTGCGGTTGACAGACACGCACAACTCTGCACTAGGCTTCACGTCTCTGCTATTGGACTCTGTGTATTTACTTCAGAGATCGCCATTGGGGGGAGCATTGCTGCTGGGCACTTTAGGAGAGTGAGACAAGTTTACGGGAAGGGGTTGTCACCTGAGAGTTTCACGCTTCTTTGCACCGCTCTTGTACTGCTATCAGCGCGTTAGGTGAAAGTGCCGGACGGCAGTTTATGCTGCGAAGGTTTGCGTAAGACGAGAAGGACGCTGACTAAATGCAGCTGGTTTTTTCTTTATCTCCCGCTGCCCGGACTATACAAATGAAGAGAAAGAAACACCCTTTCGCACAATGCACTTCCATCTGTTTCGTTCACTCTCCTACTCTCTTTTCTCACGACTCTCCACCTTCGTGCGCATCTCCCTTTCATTTCCTCTGCCTGCAACGCATTCCTGCTGTTCTACTCCACATCGCACTCTGCTTTCATTGCTTCTTTTCTTTTTTCTCTTTCTCTATTTCACACTCGCATCCCCATGATGGCTCAGTTAGCGTCTACGTGTGTCTGACTGAGCATACCGTAGTGCCCCTACACGTACGCAATCATCCCTGCTCACTAGCATAGAAAAGAGAGAACACACACGAGAAGGACAACCGTATTTTGGTGTCGCAGCTGCTTTTTTCGTTGAGTTCGCTGCTGATCGCAATTGTTTTTATTTCTCCCCAATTATTTGTTGCATCCGCTGTGCGCTCCTCAACATCGATTTGTGCGGGTGTTTCTCCCTTTTTTGTTTTTTGTTTTTTTGACTGCAACCACGGAGTGTTCTGAAGGAGCACCCGAGATTTCTGTTCCTCCTTTTTTTCGTTCTTTGTTGTACCTGCTCTCCTTCTCTGTCTCTCTCACTTTTCCTTGACAGTTAACGTCATCACTCAGACGTTGACAGATTTCATTTCTCTCCTTTTCTTTTCCAATCTCAACTGCACTTCCAGCGGCGATCTTCAGTACTGTTCAGTTTTCTTCTTCTTCTTCTTTTTCTTTACTAGTTAAGTATCTGTGGTGAGATCTCTTTTTTTTCTTTTTGCAGTTGGTTGTGCACTGTTGTCTATTTACTTCTTTCCCACCACCACGACTGCATCTTCTCCTGTCATTTCTCCTTTTTTTTTTCTTCCCGCGCTCATTTTTCTTGTCTGTTTGGTTTTTTGGGGCTTTTCTTCCCAACTCGGACTTCTTTGTTACGCTTAACAGCTAATCAGATCAAAAGAGCCGCAAATTCACGCTTCTCAGGTCACTACCGTCACCATCTTTCTTTGTTTCTCGTTTTTGCTCGTTCACCTGATTTGTCATTTCTTCTTTTTTTTTTACTTCTCCTCCGTATCCTACGTGACCTTTCAAGGGCTACTTCGTTCAAAGTTCCTTTCTCTTCTTCTCCTTTCTCCTTCCCTTCAAACAGCACGTGTGCTTCCTTTTATCTCGATTATTTTGGTTTTGTTTTTCTTGCTGCTCTGCCTTCTCTTTCGCTTTTCTTTTTCCACAACCTGTCTAACTGCACTGCTAAAGTCATTTTATATATATATATATATATTCCTAAAGCTCGATAAAACGCCATTAATCACTCTAGCAGCGTGTAAGTGGATGCTCTTCTTTTTTGTTTCATCCTTGTTCATTCCTGTTGAAAAATTAAAGTTTTGCTTTTAAGCGACGAAAAACGCTTGTGCTACGATCTCTCTTTTACTTCTCCCTGCAAGAAACCCGGATAAAAAGGTTACTTCTCTTTTTCTGTACTTGTCGAAAGCTGTGGTCCCAGGGTAGTGTACCTGTAGTTGTCGTGCAGTTGTCTTGTTGTTGTTGTTGTTGTTGTTGTTTTCTGCTTTTGTCGCTCTTTTGGCCCTTTTGTGCGGTTCCCTCTACGTCGAACACATATTTATCGCTTTCACACTCTCGTCTTTTCACACTCTTTCTCACGCTGCCCACCTCGGCCACTCTTCGATCTCTCTTTTTTTCTGTTATTGTTATTATTACAATCTCTCCTGCTTTGCGCTGTTTAACAGCGAGAAAAATCACTTTGGCTTCAGCTCCCCATTACGGGTGTGATACAGCGATTGACACGGCTTCTTTTTTTTTTTCTTTGATATTGGTGTAAGCGTCTAAAAACGTCCCTCGTAACTAACCAGAACACAATCCGTAACTCTTCTTTTCTTTTTTTTTTTCGCAATAGCTCTTTCTTGAAAGCAACGATAAAAATAACTTTTTGTTGTAGTTGTTGCTTTTTTGTGTTTGGTTTGGTTTTCTGCGCAAACACACTTGTGGTTTCCTTCACTGCAGAAATATAGATCATTGAAGAGGACAGCAGAGCATTTTTTTCACACACAAGGGAAAACAGCCGTTGTTGCGCCGTCCTATTTGCTTGTAGTTTTATTATTATTATTATTATTATTTGGTGTGTGTGTGTGTGTGTTATTCTACTCGCTAGCGGGCCCCCGTGACCATGGGAGCTCTTCCCAGTCGCGAGTCCAACGAGGACCCCTCCACCGTCTTCTTCGCCAACTGCGGCTCGCACGTTGTCTTCCACATTCCAATGACGCCGCACTACTTCCCTTCGCCGGACTGCCTCGCTTTCCAGCAGCTCTTCCACGCCCGTAACAATCAATCCGCGCTGTACTGCTTTGACATGCAAGACGTGTCCTCCGTGCTGCCCCCACAAGCCGCCGAGGCCTTCCGCGAGGCGCAGGATGAAGACTGGGGCGCCGAGGCGGAGGAGGTGGACCCGAGTATCCACTACTACGACGAAGAAATTGCGGAGAAGATCGCGGAGTGCGGCGGGGCCGTGCACCACAGCAGCAAGAATAAAAACAACAATAGTAATAATAGCAGTAGCAGCAGCAACAGTGTGAAGCCATCGGTTGGCAAGCACTTCCGGCACTCCATCGAAGACCCGGAGAATCTGTATCGGGTGTTAATCGAAGAGCCCACCGCCGGGACACTGGTGGACACCGATGCGGAGATGTGTGAAATCTTCGAAGCGGAGCAGCGATGGCGCGCCGCCGTGGCGCAGGCGTGCGCCGAGGCCGCAAAGCTGCAGCACGCACCGAGCAACGCAGAGAGCGGAGATGCAAACAAAACAACAACAACAACAACAACAACAGTAGCAGTTGTCGCAGTCGTGAGGAGAGCCCTCAGCGTGATGCTGCTGCTGCTGCTGCTGCTGCTGCTGCTGGCCCGTCTTCCGCGAGTCTGCCGCCGCCGCCGTCTCGATTTCTCTACCCTCTGCCGCACGCCATTGCCCTACGCATGACCACCGAGGAGGAGGAGGAGATGCGCGCGGCGTACTGCCGTCTGCACCAGATCCCCTACGTAGCCCCGCACTTCCACGACGTGAAGCCTGGGTCCACCCCGCCCATGATGGACGCAGCGTCGCTCACGCACCTCGGCGTCCCTCGCACCTCCGCCTCCACGTGCTTCGTCGCGTGCCCCATGCCGCTGCCCCTGCCGCTGGTGGAGCGCCGTCGCTACCACTTCGAAGACGACCCGAAGTACCGCGATGGCCGCGTGCACCTCGTCGAGGAGCACGGCGTGCTCTACCACTTCGCGTACTTTCCAAAGAAGAAGAAACGACAGACGGCGGCCGTCGCCAGCGGCGATGCAGCCCCGTCCAGTGAAGGTCCCGTGACGCACACGCCCATCGTACTCGATCGCTGCCTGCACGACGTCGTGTACAGCGAAGAGCCGGACACGTCGGTCTCCAACAACAAACACCTTGCCGCCGCCGCCGCCGCCGCCGCCGCTGCTGCGTCGCCGTTCGGCACGTCCTCAGCCTTCAGCAACGAACCGGAAGTGGCGCCTGCCAAACGCTACGGCCGCTGTGCTCGCTGCGGGGCACGCATTGAGCAGAGGATGGACTACACGCAGCTGCGTCGGCTGAAGGCCACCCGGCAGCAGCGTCGCGAGCTGCGTCGGGCAGAGGAGCTCGCGAAACAGCACCCACAGCTCGAGCACGAGGGGAAACGACCGGGTGGTGGGGAGGCGGACGGCGACGCCGCGGCGCAGCGAGAAGCCTGGGCCGCCTTCGCGGCCGCACGCGAGGCGGAGAAGCAAGATGGTCCTGCGCACCACAGCCGTGACAACGACAGCGACGACGCGCCAGGCAGCGACGACGACTTGGAGGTCGCCTCGCACACGGAGCGCGTGGAGGAGGAAGGCGAGACGGAGTTTGTGATCAACATTGCACCGGTGCGGATTGCGGGCATGGACGGCCTGCTGCCCTCCCGCACCCGCGGCACGCCGTGGCTGCGCGGCTACGAGCACGAAGACGAAGCATTGGCCGACGCCTACGTGGAGGGGCTGGAGCACCGGCCGCCGGTCATGCACACCTGCCGCTTTATCGAAGGCTCCGTCGGTGACAAGATTGTGAACCGTGCGGCGCTGGTGACGATGCTGTCGTACCGTCCGATGTGCCGGCAGGCGGGTCTGAGCAACGCACTGACACGGCCCGTCTGGTCCACCTGCGTTCTCTCCAACATTCCGTACCTGCAGATGGTGCGGGAGACGTTCTTCCGCGCGAAGGCGGCTGTGGCGGAGATCGACGACAAGGATATGCTGCTGCGCCGCTGGCTGGATGTGGTCGACCGCGAGAACAACTTCTACAACTTCATCAACGCGAACCTGTACATGATGCGCAACTTCACGCCACCTGAGCGGACGGTGCGGCAGCATGAGCCGGCGGAGGACACCAACAGCACCACGACAGCCGGGGCGGCGAGCAGCGTGGCGGGTGGCTTTGGCAACGGCAGCGTCGGCACGGGACACGGCAACTCCGTCGCGTCGTCCTCTGTGCCGGGCAGCCCGACGGGGCGGCCGGGAACCTACTCCGAGAGCGTTGACACGATGCACCACTACCAGCAGCAACAGCAGCAGCAGCAGCAGCACCCACCCGCCTCACCGTCCGCCTCCTCGTCGATGGTCGGCGCGTCACGGCAGGATGGGGGACGTGCGGTGCCGGCACGCGGACACACTAACAACGACGATGACGACGACGACGACGATCACAACGGTGCAGACGACAGCACTGAGGAAGATGAAGCGGACACACACGCCGATGGACATGTCAAGGGAGGTGCTCGACAGCCGACCGCGCACCGCAGCGAGAATGCCGGCGGCGACGTAGCCTCCTCCGTGTCCTCCCTGTCCTCTGACACCGCCGCAGAGAGCAGTGCTGGCGTGACAACGAACCAGCACGATGGTCTATCCACCACCACGCTCAAAATCGCGACCTCCGCATCCACCGACCTGCAACACCTCAACGTTGCCTCCGACCGCGCGTCCACCGCCACCTCTCCACGTTCACACGCCAAACACACCGGCGACACAACAACAGCCGCAACACCAGCCGCCACCAACACGCGCGGCGCGACTGTGAGAGACGAGGCAGCGACAAACGCACGGCACAGCGCGGCAACGCCTGTGGCGGGTACTGTGGAAGATACAGACAACAGGAAGGTACACGTGGCACTGCCGGATGGAAGAAGCACTTCTAAACCAGCAGCAGTGAAGACCCACCCGACGAGCGGGTCAAGTAGCAGCAAACCCAGCAATGCGGAGCTGCGCAGTCACTTCCTCACACGCGACTTGGAGGAGGCGACGATTGGACGGCCGGAGGGCCACGGCCCACGCGACGTGGTCGACGAGGACTTCGAGGAAGAGGATGACGTCAGCAGCGACGACGACGACAGTAACAACAACGGCGACGGTGGCGTCGCGCGCGGCAACGACGCGGCGGCACGCGCGGCGCGCCGGAAGGAGGAGAAGCGACTGGCGCGGAAAGGTGGCAAGAAGAGTAAGTCGAAGAAATCGACGACGATGGCAGCAGCAGCAACAGGGCCTGCACCAGAGGAGGGCACCGACAGTGTAGGTGGTGGTGGCGGTGTGTCCACAACGGGTACAAAAGAAAGCACCACGTGGCTCAGTCCGGTGACGGCGGGTGTGGCGATGCAGCCCTTTCCGTTCCCGGCGACGGGACAGGCGGCCAGCGGCAGCTGCGATGGCGGCGCTGCCGCAGAGAGGGACGATGATGGTGGGGAAGCCTCGGGCAAACCCACCGCGCCGCCACAGCGCTCGACTCGGCCCACTACGTCGTCGCGGCAGGCACACGACGCACATGCGGGCGGTGATGAAGCGGCGTCTGGCGAACACCGCAGCGGCGCTGCCGACAACAACGACGACGACGATGACGACGATGACCTGCGCATGGAGGAGGAGAGTCACGGCGGCGGCAGCAGCAGCAGCAACAGCAAGCGGACGCCGACGGTCACGCTGGACCCTCGCAGCACAAGCGGCAGCACCAGCGCGAGTGGCGCACAACAGCGTAAAGCGTCGCTGGCGGTGTCCGGCGGTCCAAACAAGGATGCACAGGAGCCACGTGCCTCGTCCGTGTCGTCGCCGTTGATGCCACCGCCGCAGCGCATCGAAGTGCCGCCGCGGCCGAACTTCCAACTTTTTTCCTCCCGCCTGGAGCCGCACGCCCCGCTGTCGCTGTACTCCCTCTTCGACTACGACGCAGACGCAGATGCAGCAGCAGCAGCAGCAGCAGCAGCAGCGGACACGAGTACCAACGGCAGCCCCGCCAACGCTGCGGACACGAGCGACGGCGAGTCTGGTGTGCGCAACACATCGAGCGACTTCACCACGCAGTTCAGCGGCGCTGCGCTGCCGAGTTACGTGCAGCACGACATCCTGCGCGAGAACGAGCGACGGCAGGCGGAACCGAAGTCGCTGCGGCGGCCAAGCCACGCCCTGTACGAGTGCGGCATGCTCGCCACCACGCGTGGCCGCAGCTTTCTTTTCCTGCTGCGCGAGGACTGCGTGCATGCGCTGCTGTACTACCTGTCCTCGGCGGCGGCGCCTATTTTCATTGGGGCGTATATTGAACCCGTCGACACGACAAGCGTCAGTTATGGTGGCGCGGTGCGGCTGCAGAAGCCGGGTACGATGCCGATCCCACTGGATGGCGAGGATGCGGAGAACGGCGTGGAGGAGGAGGAGGGGCGGATGGACAATATGGAAGAGGTGCGCATGGTGGTAAGGGGAGACGGCGGTGGCGGTGGTGATGTCGAGAAGGTGAAAGTAGAGTCGGGACGCGTAGAGGACGGCGTTAGCCTGCGCCGTCCGGGCCGTGTTATCATCGGACCGGTGGAAGGGATGGAGGTGATGGCGGAGTACTACAAGAGCAAAGGCCTCATCACTTGTTTCAGTGTGAGCGATGTCGACCGTATTGCCCCAGGCCCCAGCGCGGCGCACCGACTGCGCAAGATGATTCTCCCACCCGCCCACGCCATCAACGGCAGCCAACACAACCTCAGCGCCTACCTGCAGAGCGAAGAGCGGGCGTTGGCGCAGCGGCAGGCACGCGAGGTGGCCACCCACGGCCACACCTTCACCTACGCCGCGCAGGAGTTCTGCGATGGCGACCTCGTCGTCTACAACTTCGACGAGCGGCGGTGGGAGCACTACGAGCACGTGCAGCTGCGCCGCCGCTTCGCTGCGAAGGCCGCCGCCGTCGCCGCCGCCGCGCGCAGCCCGTTCCATGGCGGAGGCGGCTGCAACAGCAGCAGCAGCCCGCGCGGCCGATCCTCCGTCGGGTCCTCGTCCTTCAACTCCACCAACGCGTTGGGTTTTATGTCCTCCGTGGTGGGGCCGAACGGACTGCGCGGTGAGGGCGGTGTGGGCGGCGTCTCTGGGCGGTTGCATGACGACATGGCGGTAGTGGTGGACGGCAGCGTGGGCGGGGCCAGCTCCGTCGCGGATGCCTCCATGTCCGCCCGGCTCCTCTGCGTCGGCCTCGATGAACTCCTGCTCAGCTGGACAAAGTGGGTCGTGGACAACCGTTTTTATGAGGACCGCAGTGACCTGGGGTGGTTGAACCTGCCGGATGGCAGCCCGATCCAGCTCGGGGGGCGCTACTTCCTCTGGAGCTTCCGCCACAACCACCAGCGCTACTTCTACGGTGTCATCCCGAAGTTTGCCAAGGGGCGCCTGCGGCGGCAGAAGTTGATGGAACGAAACCGCAAGAAGAAGAAAGACGCGAGCACGCCGCGTGGGGCAGGCAACCGCGCAGGTTCGAACAACAACAACAACAACAAAGAAGCGAAGCTGAAGGAGAAGGCGGGAGGGAAGAGCGCGTCTCGCTCACCCTTCACCACCGCAGGCGGCCGGACAACGCCACGGCCACACAGCACTGGTAGCAACAGTGCCCGTGGTGGTGGTGGTGGAAGTCGCAACAACAGCGGACGCACTCGCCAGGGCGGCGCGCACGCTGATCCGACGCAGCTGAGCGCCGGGCTGTCAACGCTTCAGAGCGGCAGCGGGGGAGGCAGCAACAGCGGCAGAGGCGGTGGCATGCAGCAGCAGCAGCAGCAGCAATCGGCCGTGCACGCGCAGTCTGGCCTGACGAGTGGACCGCGCATGCACGGGGCGGCCAGCACGGGTTCAGCGTACAGCGCAGCCTCGGCAGGTGGGTTCTCTCACCCACTGCAGCAGCTGCAACAGCAGCAGCAGCAGCACACGAAACACTACAGCGATGGGCTGGAGTATGACGAAGGGCCGTCGAGCGCGCCACGGCAGCAGCAGCAGCAGTACTGCGGAGATGTGGCGTTCAACAACAGTGATAGTGTCGAGGTGGCGCAGCACGCCCACACACGTTCTGACAGCGGGTACAGCAGCCCCATGTTTTCGACGAACGCTTTCAACGTAGCGCAGCGCAACAGTCCCCTTCCCAGCAGCAACAGCAACAACAACAGCTTTCCCGCTTCGCATTCACAGGCACTGCACCCGCCGACCCAGCAGCAGCACCAGCAGCAGTGGCCATCCAACTCACCCCTCTACGGCAGCTCTCCCGGTGCTTCCCTAACTGGAGGCTTTGGGCAGCAGCAGCAGCAGCAGCAGCAGCAAGCGAACTTGATGGGTGGTGCCAACACCCCCTCAGCAACAGCAGCAGCAGCCAGCAGTGGTAATAGCAGCTTCCCCAGCGTGCGTGTGGGCAACAACCTCGTCTGCCCAGCACTTTCCTCTTCGCTGTCCAGCTCCAGCCCCACCGGCACCCGCGACGTGTCAGCGCGACGTGCGCCGCTGCTCGGGCCGCCGCCGACGCAGCCACGCGGTCTCTCTCGCCACCAACACGACACTCCACGCAGCCCGCTCCTCACCTCGCCTGGTCAGCTTCCACCGGGTGGTGCGGGGGCGGCGAGCTACTACTACCAGTACGGCGGCAATACGTTTATCCAGGACGGCAAGCGGCATGAGAACGAGTACTATCCGCCCCTGCCGCCCAACACGCCTTTTCACCCCGCCTCGGAGGCGGCGGCGGCGAAGCTGGTGCCACTGCCGAATCCGCAAGGGGGCCGTGGCCTCATTCCATCGATGTTCCGCTACTTCGGGCCGGCGGGTCACCCGTCGGCCACCTCACGCAGCAGCACACTGCCGCGACCTGGGATGCCGCTGCCCCTCGCACAAACCGCACACCCCTCCACCGCCGCGGGGTCAGCCGGACCAGCAGTCGCTGGTGGTGTCGTTGGTGCGCCAGGCTCCCTCGCATCGAGTGTAAACCGGCCGGTGTTCCACCCGGCATCTGCCCCAGTAAATCATCCGGCCGCCTCCGCAGGACTGCACAACACGAGCCCCCCGGTAGCCGGTGCAGCTGCAGCAGTGATGGGCAACACGCCCGTCACGCCGGTCGTCACGGCGCAGGCGGCGGTGGCAGGGACGACGATGGGCGGCAACGTGACGGTGCGCGTGCGACGCCGCGGCGTGAGTGCGGTGGCGCCTGCCGTCGGCGGCGGCGGGGCTTCCGTGAGCGGGATGACGTTGTCTGCAGCCCCGTCCGGGCCCTCGTCGCTCTCGGCGTCGGTCACCACCATGGCGCTCGGACCCGCACCGGTGAGTCTGAACAGCTCCGGGTACCTGACAGCGAGCACAACGGCAACGATGGGAACAGGGGCAGCAGCGGTGACGGCGGCGGCAGGGCACGCACCACACGGCAGCAACGCCTGCGTCAACGCCCACCCCGGTCCGTCCAGCTTCCCTGCGACACCGGTGTTGAAGGGCGAGACGCAGTTGTACGGTGTGGCTGGTGCGGGACTCTTCCTGGGCACACCAGCGGCTGGTGGAGCGGGGGGTGTATGCACCACCACGACCAACAGCACGCCCGCAACAAATGCAGCGTCCTCGGCACCACCGACGGCAAGCGGCGCTGCAGCAGCTGGCAGTGCTGGTGCGGCGGGCAGTGAGGAGGAATCAACCCGGCGTCTCTCACCGACCAGCATGCTGCCGGCGAACTTGATCAACGAAGGCTCAAAGACGAAGGGGGAGTCGCTGTTGCGGGTGGAGGAGGACACGTACGTGCAGCGCGAGGCGTTCCGCTGGAACCCGTATGCATCGACGAAGTGGTCCGCTGGGACACACAACAAGGGTGGGGCAGGCGAATGATCGGTGTGAAGGTTTGCGTTGAAGTGTGCATCTTCCTCCTTTTTTTTTTTTTGTTATGAGCGGGGCGGCGTTTATCTTTGTTTTCTTTCCTTTTTTTCATTTGTTTGTTCTCTTTCACTCCTCTTCGTACTGTATTCGACCTCCTTTTTCCTATTGCGTGCTGAATCCATGGTCTATCACAGGATTCAGAGATACCTGCTTTTCTTTTCTTTCTTTCTCTCCTCATCGCCTCTTTTTGCTTCCTCTCACGGTGTTTGGTTCAACCGTTGCGTGGTGTGACGGTTGTTGTTGTTGTTTTTTCTTTTCTGTTTTCACTCTTTTGCAGACGCTGTTCTTTGTTGTTGGTGTGACATGCACGCTCGCTGTTTTTCGTAGCGTTTCTCTGTGGATGTCCTTTTTTTTTACTCTTGACGCCGGACTAGAGGGAAGGAAAAAAAAACTAACAAAAGACACCGAAGAGCTCGAAAGCCTTGAGACTGGTTTTTCTGATTGGATTGCTTATCTGGGCTACTTCGCCTCTTCTTTCTTCTGTGCGTGTCCGTGTTGAGGTGGAGATGCTGAGCGAAGCACAACACTGGTTTCACTTGGACAGTTGTCAGAACGGTGTTTGCCTCCGCCACAGGTGAAGTCCGGAAGCAGGAAAAAACCGAAAAGCTCAAAATTGACGTTCAAAAACGGACTTCACGAAGTATTACATCGCCGTCTCTTGCGGATTGCGTGTGTATTCGCACCGTCTCTTATCTCTCTCTCTCTCTCTCTCTCTCTCTCTCTCTCTCTTGTGCCACCGCTTCATGCTCCTCTGCTCTTTCCTCTCCTCCACTCTAACTTTTTTTCCCTTCGCACGCTTTTTCTGCGACTGCATGCACACACCCACACAACCATCCGCACTCCACCTCATCACGAATTTCCTCTGTCGGTAGCATTCCAGACTCGGCCTTCCCGCCAATCCACATTTTTCTTTCTATCCTTTTTCTCCCTGACTGAATTCGGGTTGATTTATTTTCCTTTTTCCTTTTCAACAAGTCTTGTTCGAAGACGAGCGCCATCGCAGTCGGTGTTGTGGACAAGATACGAACACTGCCACACAAACGGAGTGCTTGACGCACGTCTCTACCCGTGTCGGTGCATTGCTCTTTGTGCAGCTAGATTTCTCTTCTCCTTTTTTTTTTTTTGTAAAGGAAACGTAACAGCCTGTCCGGCGCGTTCTGCGCATCCTTGTGAAAGCTTCTTTTATAGTATCCTTCCTTGTTCCTTCGGTTACAGTCTCTACCGTCTTTCGGCAAACTGTGAGAAACCGAGAGAAGGAAATCAACGTGCTTCTGGGTCTTGTGTGTGTGTGTTGGTGTAGTATTCATTTTTTTTTTCTGTACACCGCTCTTCGTTTGCCACATTTCCCGTTTTGCTTCCATTTTTGTTGTCGTTACTGTTTTTTATTTCACCCTGCGCGTGCGGCAGCCAGTCGACAAAAAATATATATTTTACGAACTCTTTATTTCATTTTCTATTGTTGTTTTTCACATTTCTTTCTCTTTTGGTTTTTTAACCCCCAAACAGGTTTTTTTGTCCTGCTTATTCTTCTTTTTTTCGTTCACTGCGCTTCCGTTGTTTTGTTTCTTTTTTTTTGGTTAGTTGTACTCAGCAATAAAAAAGAAATAGCAGTATTCACAGAAGAAGTAGCTTTTCTTGTTTTTT
>AUXI01000259.1:0-28877 GCA_000482105.1 Crithidia acanthocephali | reverse complement strand
AGGTGCAAGAGGGCGACCCGCACCCCAATGTGTGGCCCATCTCAGCTCGAGAGTGCGATGGTGCCGCCTCGCTCAAGAAAACGTATCCATAGCGACCCGCTGGAGCTGTTTAGCTTTTCAGTCTCCGATGGTCTCGCGGGATGAGGATTACTGGAACGATGGAGTGACCCGCAATGACGTAAAAAAAAAAAAAAGTCTTCTTCAGTCATGTTGTGAGTGTGCGTGAGTGGGCGCTTTCTCTTCTCTTATTAGATGCAGCACTTCTTTTTTTTTTCTAACCTAAAAACACTCCTTCTTGAACCTTTAATGACCTTTTTATTTTTCAGTCAGAAGTGGCTGAGTCGTCTTCCTTTAAAAGACACAAAACGGGGAGACAAAACAAACACAAAAAAAGTGTGTAAAGGATGTTCATTTGAAAATCCTTTTGAACCTCCTTTCAATTCTTTCGCCTCCTCTTTTTGTCCTCTTTCTTTTGCTGTCCAACAGGACCGAAGATACTCAGAAGACTTCTTTAACCAATCAGTGGCAAGTTCATCTACACTCAGTTTCTTGCTTTGTTTTCTTCAATTTCTTTCACCGTGCGTTGTGACTTGACTCTACTCGAGCGCAACTGGAAATATCCAAACAAATTGCTCCCTTGGCAACTGCATTCCGAACTCGTTCGGTTCTATACGTTACCCAAAGTCGACCACAAAACTATTGCTTCTCTTCTTTTGTCTTTTTTTCACCTTCATTGCTTTCGACTCGTTTCCACGGCACCATGAGCAGTAGCCAGCCGGAGATGGAGCCGGAGAATGTGGAGGCTGTGCCCGCCGCGGCGGCGCCAGCGGAGCCCGCCACGCCAAGTCCCAGCGCCAACGTCGAGCCGGCGGCACCGGAGGAAGAATCGGAATTGCCTGCGGCTGCGGCAGCGGCAGCGGCTGCCACGGATGCGAACCCTGACGCTGATGCTGCGGCCGCCACTGATGCTGCTGCTGCTGCCCCCGCCAACGCCAGCCTCACCTCCTCTGCGGTGAATGCGGAGGCGCGGATGCAAAACGCCCTCACCGCGCTGCTGAAGATGCTGGACGACGACGACCCGGCCGCCGCGCCGCCGCTGCGCACGGTACAGAAGATGTGCATGCGCATCCCGCAGCTCTCCAGTGAGGTGACGCGGCCCCAGCGCCTGCAGCTGTACACGCTGCTGCTGCTGGAGGACGACGACACCAGCAACAACGCCGCACTGCCGGCGTCGTGGGCGGCGTACGCGGAGAAGGCGCTGGAGACGCACACCGCCGTGGCGGTGCAGGCCGCCGCCCTCTTCCCCGCCTCCCTCGGTGTCACGGTGGATGAGCTGGCCGGCTTGTTCTACCATCTTGGGGCTGAAACGGCGTTTTACTTTAACCCGGAGATGATCGACGTAATCCTGTGCATCACGTACGTTGTCGCGGGCGGCAGGTCGGGTGACAAGGCGCAGCTGCTCCGCACGCTCTACCGACTCCTCTGTGTGCTGCAGAAGGACTTCCTCGTCTCGACGGCGTCGCGGCTCTACGAGCCAGCCACCACGTCACTGCTGCGCCTCATGCTGCAGTTCTACGACCCCGCGCTCGCCACCCACATGGACCAGCAGCAGGTCGACGTGGGCAGCTACGTGCTGGAGTGGTCGCGCCGCCTGCTGATTCTGCACGCCGACTACGAGACGGCGCTGAAGGTGCTGGACTGGGTCTTCATCCTGGGTGATCCGGTCATGATCCCATACGTGGCGCAAGCTTACCTCATCACCCATCGGCAGCACCTCCTGTCGCTCCAGTCGAAGCAGGCGCTGACGGGCTGCTTGGCGGAGATGAAGCTCGTGCTATCTGGCACGAAGGCGGAGGCGGTGGACCCGAAGTTGGTGGACGGCCGCGCCACCGCTCTCATGCCGGTCTGGAGCGGGAAGTCGCTCTTGCAGAATGCCGATCTGCTCTACCGCGTCACTCCCCTCTCCACGCAGCGCATGCTCGACTTCTGCCTCTACCCCGACGTGGGCACGCTGAACAAGACGCCGGAGGACCTGCAGCAGTACTACGCGAACACGCCCTGTCTACCACTGGAGCGCTCCGACCTCGCGTCGGCGTTCCCCAGGCGGTCTAACAAGAAAACGAACAACAGCAGCAACCACGCCGAGGCTGGCACAGCTGCGGCTGCTGCGGCTGCCAGTGTGGTGGAGGAAGAGGAGGAGCCGTTGCCGGCGCGGGAGTACATCATCGTGGACTGCCGCTCCAAGGCGAGCTACGACTACGTGCGTCTGCCCACCGCCGTCCTTGTCGGTGATGTGCTGAGCTACCAGCAGGAGGAGCTGGCGGAAGCGATGAGTCGGCTGGAGTCGTGCCGTGGTCGGCCGCTGGCCCTGTTCGGCACCGGGCGGCCGATCGTGGAGGAGATGAACCTGCTGAAGGTGCTCGCCCTCTACCTGATCAACAAGAAGTCTTTCCCCTTCGTCTGCATCGTGCCGGGCGGCTTCAAGACGACTATTCCGCTGCTGCGCAACCGCGTGATCGAGGCGGTGATGAGCCAGGCCGCCGCCGCCTCCCTCGACGCCACCGCCAAGTCGACCGGCGTGGACTGGGGCCAGCAGGCGTCGAACACAGCCCACACCATCAGCACGAAGCTGAGTGAAATCTCCGGCCTGCTGCCACACGTGGAGACGGCGGAGGTGCGGCAGCGGGCGGAGGAGTTGGGCTCGAAGGCGAAGGAGAGCGTCGCAGCGGCCGGAACGTGGGGCTGGGGAATGATGCAGCGTCTCCGCGACGGGCTCAGCGAGACACGCGAACACGCATCGACCGCCTTCTCCACCGTGACGACGAAGCTGAGCGCGGCGCAGGCGGGGACGACGGCAGCCACCACAACTGCAGCTGCGGGCACTGCTACGGTAGCACCCGCCCCTGCCGGCAACGGAGCGCAGCCCGCAGCCGCAGCCGCAGCCCACCCCGCTGCTCCGTCGCAGCAGCAGCAGCAGATTTTCTCCCTTGGCGAGGATGCCGAGGAGGAAGACCTCGACCTCATCACCTCCATCCCGACCCGGCCGATGCGGGGGGCAGTGGTGGACACGCCACAGACCACGGCAGCACCGCCCACGCCGGCCGTGAGGGTGGCAGAGGCGGAGGTGCCAGTCGCGGTGGAGCCGATCGCAGCCACGCCGGAGCGCCAGACAGCTGCGCCACCGCAGTCGACCCAGCCTGCTGCGAGCTCGATGAGCGCTGAGGCAGTGGCAGCGACGGCGTCCCCCGCAAAGGTGGAAGAGGTACCAGCGGATGCTTCCCCTGCTCCAAAGCCGCCGGCGTCGTCCACACAGCCCGCAACGACGGCCGCAGCCCCATCAGCAGCAGCAGCAGCGCCGTCGGCTGGAGCGGCGCGTGGCGCGTCCGCCTCGCAGATCGCCGCCAACATCGACGCCGAGTTTGATGAACTCTTTGGCGACTTGAACGCAAATCCGCTGCCGTCGAGTCGCCCCTCCGCATCGCCAACGAAGCCGTCCGCTGCGGTCAACGAGGACGACCTGTTTGGCTCGTAAGGTGCGTCGCGCTGGTGCGTGTGCACACTGCGAAACACAAACAAAAAAAGTACTGCTGTTGTTGTTGTCGTCGTTGTTTGTCGTGTGTGACTCCACAGAGCGCCGTGCCGACGCCGAATTTTGAATGTTTTGGCAGGCAAGTCCTCCGCAAAGGAAAAGACTTGCTCCACACCTGCACTGATTGTTATGTGCAGTTTTTGTTTGCTGATACCCGTTCTACTTTGCGTGTGTCCTCTATTTTTTCTTTTTCTTTCCCTTTTTTTTTTCGGTTGACCTTTGCCGCTGTTTGTTCTCTGCGAGAATACACAGTTCTACCTGTACTCAGGCACCTGCGCTTCTTGCTTTGGGGAATGACTCAAACACGGCGGCCTTTGAATTTAGCTGTACTATGTGCCAGACTGGGACTCCGTGACTGTGCTGATGACGCCTTGCTGGGTTTCTTGACGATCAGCAACCAGCTGTGCTATCTCTTTTCCTTTTCTTTATTGGACTGTTTCCTCAAAAAGAACACCTCTTTCTGTTCTACACCACGTATCGAATTCGAATTCGAAAGAACAAGAATACTCAGATATCGCCTGTGTTTCATGCGTGCGGTGTTTTCACGTGACTGTTTTTCGTCTGTTGACATTGCACGAGCAGCTTTTCGTAGCCTTTGTTCTATACCGACTCTCCCGCCTCAATGCAGTGCAATTCGGCAGCGATGGAAAGCAATCAACTTCAGCGCTTGTGGGCAAGAACTACGCTTGGTGCTAGCGCTGGGTCTTTTTTTTTTTTTGTGTGTGTGTGTGTCCGTGAAACCAGCTGGACAACGTGGCACCTGGCACTCAGACGTGAGGTCAGGCAGAGGCTGCTACGGATAAAGAACTCTTCTGTCTCCTCTGTCTCCTCGTCCTTCACTCTTTGTGTGAGATTTTTCTCACCGGCACGCAGTGCATAGAACACCCAAGCAGTATCAAAACGATTTTGTTTTCTCCTATTGTTTATTATCGCATACCATTTTTGAATTACTTTGGTCCCACCTCATCATGAAGCAAGAGACGGTGTGCGCCATCGCGGCGGAGCTCTTCTCCGTCAGCGACAGCGGCGCCTCCACCAGCAAAGGCGCGTGCGTCTGCGCCGTCGTCGTGCTCCCTGCGCGTCCGCCCAAGTACACCCTCGTCTGCTACAACGCCCAGCAGGTCACCTTCTGTGTCGCGCGGATGAGTTGGGTGGATGGGCAGAACACGTCGCTGCGTCTCGTCGTGGCCCCGTCTGGGCACGTCTCCTTCACCGACGACACCGACCACCGCTGGAGCCTCTTCTTCGCGGAGGCGGAGCAGCTGGCCCGCTTTCTCGCCTGCGTTGGTGTGGCGTTCTATTCGCTTTACGGCGCACCCGCCACCAGTGTTTTTTCGCACGACCTCAGCCTGCCGTCCTCCTCGCTGCCGCTCCAAGGGGCGGATAGGGCCGTCGTCTCCTTCACCGGCTTCCAGCTGCGCGAGAAGAATGGTGTCTTCAGTGTTGGCTCCACGACGGAGCAGCGAGGTGGGCAAGGCGGCGCTGCAGATGCGCCGTACGTCTTTCAGCCCAGGTCCAGCGCCGCGCAGCTCAGCCAAGGCTGCTTCGGCTTCGAAGGCAGCGTCCTCGGCATGCGGGAAGACGACCGCCGCCTTCTTGTCGTCCCAGCCGGCTACACAACCAGTGTGTCGGAGTCACTGACGAACCTGACGGCAGAGGGGGCCGTGTACGTGGTGCAGCTGCTGCGTGTCGAGCACGTGCGCGATGACGAACCGGAGCGAAAGGTTGGCACTGGCGACTCAAGAACACCTGGTGCCGCGGCGGCTCCCCCTGCGGTCTACGCAGCCACCGCGGAGGCGGACACGCCACGCGCGGAGTCGCGTGCTGTGGCGCTCGTCGACGCGTCGTCCTCTGCAGTCGCTGTCACCACGGCGGCTGCATCGGCCGTGCCTGCCTTCTTAAGTCCCGGCGGCATCCCACCGGAGCACATGTCAGTGCTGCGGAAGGTGGAGTTGGGTGTGAACGCTGCCGTGACGAGCGCGCGCGATGTCCACGACGTGGCCGCCATCTTCTCGCAGGAGTGGCAGCAGCACGTGGAGCGGCCAAAGCCGTCGCTGCTGAGCAACAAGGCCCTACTCGAGCAGGTGCATCGTGTGGTGGCGGAGGAGGAGACGGCGCAGGCGCAGTTGGACGAGTGCGACCGCCTCATCCACGCCCTTGACGCACGCAACAAGGAGCTGCAGCAACGCATTGACCGGGCCACCGTCGAGTCGCAGAAGCTGCTGGAGGCGAAGAACAACGCCGCCACGCGTGCAATGGATGCGCGGCTGGAGCAGGACCGCCAACTAGTGCGACTGAAGGACGCGCTGCTCCTCAAGCGGCAGGAGCGGGAGGATCTGCAGCGACACATCGGCGCGTTGCAGCGCGCCGCAGACGTCGCAGGGGAGGAGCTGCGGCAGGTGCAGGGACGGCGGGATGTGCACCACGTCGAGGTGAAGAGTATGGCGGAACGGCTTGCGGCGATGCAGGAGACTCTCAGCGAGGAGCGCCGCCGCAACGCGGCCCTCGTCGCGAAGACGTCGTCGACGGAGGAAAGTCTGAAGAAGGCGCTGGCGCAGCAGCGGGTGGCAGAGGGGCAGCTGACGACGGCGCGTGGTCTGGCCGAGAAGGCGCGGCTGCGGTACGTGCAGATCATGGAGGAAGAGCGCCATCACCGCGCACAGGACGCGGAGGTGCTGCGGCAAGACATCTTACAGGAGCTCGACGCGCGGCAGCGGCAGTACCAGGTGGACCGGCGCCGCGTCGCCGAGGAGGAGTTTGCGCGGGGGCTGCGCGACGGCAAGGCGGAGGGGCGGCAGGCGGCCACGACGGACCTCGCTGGCCACCAGGATGAGCTGCGGCTGAACCTGCAGCGGGCCAGGACGGAGGTGGAGACGACGAAGGAGGAGGTGCGACGCTCCATCGAGTCCGCCATGGCTCTCCGCCGCACGCTGGGCGCAAAAGTGAGCGAGTTGGAGGAGCAGCTGGGGCAGGCCACGCGGCGGCAGACGCAGCTGCAGTACGACGTGGCGCAGTGGCAGACGCGCTGCCGCACCGTGCGCGACGCCGTCGGCGAGCACTGGCGCACCCTTACGAGCTACGCCACCCACCCCTGCACCCGCGCAGAGCTGCTGGCGCTGATGAAGGAGGTGCGGCGGGCAGAGGAGA
The DNA here is from genome assembly GCA_000482105.1 of Crithidia acanthocephali. Taxonomy (NCBI): domain Eukaryota; phylum Euglenozoa; class Kinetoplastea; order Trypanosomatida; family Trypanosomatidae; genus Crithidia; species Crithidia acanthocephali. The sequence continues at coordinate 22,141 of AUXI01000259.1, read as the reverse complement.
AGAGCCACGCCGCGGACGCCGAGGGCGACGATGCGTTGGTGCGGGTTGACCTGCAGTTTCAGCTGGAGTTGTGGCAGCAGAGCCGGCGGCAGTCGGTCGAGCAGCGGTTGCGGTGGGTGGCAGCAGACATGGCGGACATGTATGTGAAGGGCGCTGACTACCACTTCGCGCACGAGTGGGCGGAGCCAGTGGCCGCCGCCCACGCCGCGACCCTCGAGGCGGTGGCGCAGCTCTACGCAGACCTGCACGGCAGCCGTGGCCTCTTCGACCTCGGTGTGCAGGAGGCCCAGGCGCGGTACGCGCTGCAGCAGCAGTGGTGGACGACGATGAAAGGCATCGACGACTTTCTGGCCGGGCAGCGCGCGGCACAAGCCGCCATCCGCGACGAAGAATCGAAGGCGCGGCAGGCGCAGTGGAAGGCGTTCATCGACGGCGGTGACGCCATCGTGCAGCTCTGCGCTGCCCAACTGCGGGCACAGGTGTTGCTGCTGCAAGAGGAAATGGCAGACCGCGACGACCTCGCGGCCGAGGAAGCAAAGCTGCGGGAGCGGCTGCCGGCGGAGGCGCAGCAGATGTGGGCAGCCGACTGTGCTGCTGCGCTGCACGTGCTGGAGGAGGACGAGGAGGCGGTGCGAGCCGGTCTGGAGGCCGAGGCCTACACCGCTCACAGTGAGCTTAAATTCCAGTTCGCCTACGCGCAGCGTGGAGTGGCGGAGGCGGAGCTGCGCCGCACGCAGCAGGCAGCACTGGAGGCGGCGGAGACCGACGCGCGGCAGGTGGTGGAGTCCGCCGCATCGGCCGAGATGGACGGTATCGTGCGGGATGCTGCAGCAGCGTTGGCCCCTCCGCCGCCGCCGCTGACGGCGTACGAGGTAGAGCCACCATTCACTCCGCCACCAAAGCCTGAATGCGCACCTTCTGATCTTTCTCCTTCTTCTCCTCCTGCCCCACCGCAGCTGCCCTCACCAGCAACGGCACCTGTGGCGGCGACGGGCAGCACACCGGTACCCACAGTAAACCCTCTGTCAGTGGCGGAGCAACAGCGCGGCGCGCCACCGCTCCATAGTGACCCGACCGCAACACCAGTAGCCAGGGCAGCAACAACAGCAACAGCAGCTTTCACCCTCACCGACCCACCGCGCGTCAACGCCACCTTCACGGAGAACGGTAGCCGTGCGGCGCCAGACGGCAGGGTAGGCAGTGCGCGCAATGACGCGGCCTTCGCGGACGAGCCACCGCCGCTGCCGCCCATGGACGCTGACGAAGGGGAAGACATGACGCAGCACGGAGTCGACAAGGGGGAAGCGAGGGCGATGCAGGGCAGTGCGGAACCTTTCTCTGCTCCACCGCCACCACCCATGCCGGTCCCGCCTCTCTCGCGTGCGCCGCCTGCTCAGACGGCCCCTACTGCCGCGTCTTACACCGGCCGCGATGCCCCGCCGCCACTTCCTGCGGAAGGAGAGGAGAACAACGACAAGGGCGGTGCGCCAGTTCGATCGAGTTCTGCCGACTCCTTCAATGATTCAGCCTCCGCCTCCTCTTCATCTCCACCGCCTGCTGCGGCGTCCGCTGCGATGCCGTCGAGAGCGCGTGGAGGCCCGCCTCCGCCGCGGACAACGATTGCGGATATCGAGATTGCGGAGGACGCTGCGGCGGCACCGGAAGAGGAGAGAGACGGTGAGCCGACATCGGTGGCGGCGGCGAGGAACCCGAAGTACATGTTTGGCGGCAGCTCCAGCGAGGACGAGTCGGACAGCGACGACGACGGCGAACGGCGTACCGTCAGCGCACCGCGTGGGGCTGCCGGCAAGTCAGGCCCGCCACCCTCCTCGGTGAGTGCGCTGGCGAAGCCAAAACTCTTTGATAGCAGTGATGACGACTAAGTGCGCAGCAGCGAGGTAGCGTTTGCTTTTATTCTACTTCTACTTGAAGCCTTCGATTGATGGACTGTGTAAGGGTCACCAAATTTGTTATTACTCGCTCCATTTTCCTTTTGTTGCATCTGTTTTTGTTTTTTTTTCTTCTTCTTCCCTCTTCATCCGCGCGGCTTGCGGTAAAACAAATGAAAAAAAACAAGTGAGACTTTTTAGGAGAACGTGAAGGACAACAGGTGCCGATATTCGCAGCATCGTGTACAAAACGAAGTGCGTGTATTGCTCCGCCACTTGGCCGACTCACCTATTCCCTTCCGTCACTGTATTATTTTTTTTTCCGTGAATTTCTTTTCAGACGGTGCGCTTGAATCCGATACTCGATTACCAGGAAATACGCTCTCTTGTGTCGCGCTCTCCTGCTGGCTCGACTTCCAACCTCCTCACTGTTCCCCATGCTCTCGTCCTTTTTTTTTTCTTATCTTCTGTTAAAAAATGCAGAACCGCTTGTTTGTGGGATTCCACAGCTCGTGCATCTGCGAAGAGAAGCATTTCTATAGACAGCTCTTCTACAACTATCCTCTTTTCTGAAGGAAAAGGTACAAGTAACTTGTCACCCAAGCTCTTCCTTCTTTTGCTCCTATAAACATAGACTCCATAATTGAAACGGTTTTCTCTTCGAGGGAAAACAGAGGGACACAGAAACAAAACTCTCACATTCCAGACTGTGAGTGCTCTTCCTTCTCAGCTCTCTGCTCTGTCTCTTGTATCACTTACTTTTTCTTTTTTTTCTTTTTTTAGCTCCGTTCTACACCAGATATCTACGCACTCCACTCACCTCCTTCCACACAATGCTACGTGCAACATCACTTATGATGCGCGCCACGGGTGTGCTGCGACGCGTCACCGTCGCTGGTGCTGCTGCCGCTGCGCCAGTCGTGCGCACGTGTCACCGCAGACACACCACAAGCTCGATGGTCGCCGCGGCGGTCACCGCCACCGTCGGGCTCAGCACCTCTTCCTCCTCCCTCGTAGAAAGCCGCCGCGGCTACGCCCGCAAGCCCAACCCGCATGACAGCAACACGGAAGATATTTCGAACACCTTCTTTGATGTGCAAGATGTCGATGCTGATCGCCTCACGCACTTCTACTGGGACTCCAACGATGAGGCGGACTCGCCCTACGACGCGAGCTTGCTGGAGAGTTTGCGGGGTGAAGGGGAGTTTGATGAGTGGTCGGGGGAGTCGCTCATGTTTGTCGACGAGCGCGACCAGCCTCTGCTGGAGGAGGAGTATCTGCGTTAAAGCGACTCTCGCGACGAACGAAGAAGCCCGATCTTTTCTTTTCTCTTAGCGCCGGCGATAATTGTGGTGCTCCCTCTCTCTTCTCTGTGCTCGAGACAGAACACGTTGTGAAGAGCGCGGGGCAAAAACAAATGATACTGTGCCAGTACGAGTGAAAAAGAAAAAGCGTGTAAACGAAGGGGACCCGCAGAATAGACAATGGGTCAATACAATTTGTTTTTGTCTCGCCGCATCCTCTCCGCGCGTGCAGCTACATGGACGCTTTCACTTTTGTTGTTGTTGTTGCCTTGGAGTAAAGCAGCGTCACTTTTCTTCTTCTTTCTTTCAGATCCGCTCTCGACTTAGAGGCGAAAACGTGGGCCTGAGAAACTGGCGCGTGTTCTTTTCCTTTTTTTTGCGCTTTTTCAGAGGTGTGTGAAGGGTGATGCTGCTTTTTGTTGTTGTTGTTGTTATTCTTTAGAATGTCTGTCATTGCCATCGTCTTCGTCTTTGTGTTTTCTCGCTCGTGGTGGTTTTGTTTGGTGTGAACATGAAGTGTCTTTTCCACCGTGCCTTTTACGGCTTCTTTTACGGGGTACACCTATGTGCAGCTTTCCCCACAGTTGTTGCTATCGATGTGTGTCTGTGTGTGTGAGCGTCTCTCTCTCTCTCTCTTTCTCGTGACTTCTTTTTCCTTTTTTGTTGTTGTTTTTGCCTCACACATGAGAGTTCACTTTCTCTCCTTATTATACACACGCATACATACAAACAGACACGGAAGTGTTTGCCGGAAGTCGCAGAGCGAAAGAACTGTGCGAAACTGACGCCAACCTTCACATAATTACAGAACCTTAACAAATCATAGATTTCTCTTGTAAATGAGCAGCTGCCAGCTTGCTATCCTAAGGCATCGGAAGAAGTGTAGGTGTGCGTGTACGCCGAAGATGCCACATTTCCGCTCTGATCCCTCCATGAAGTCTCATTTCTTGGAGTTCCCGTACCTGCCATGCATGCAGTCTTCACAATAAGAAAAAGGAGAATTTTTGCGGATGGTTTCTGCGGTTCTTTTCTTTGCTATTATTCTTGTTTGCGTTGGAAGCCACGGCTTCCTTGCTGGGCAGCAAGAGTGGATCAGCTGAAAAGCCTCTTCCTTTCACAACACTCTCTCTTTTCTTACGTCTCTCCTCCATTCCTCTTCTCTGTACTACGTCCAACATCTGCAGACATAATACTTTTGTTGCTAACATAATTTACATATATATATATATATATATTGCTTCTCGTTTTTGTTGATCCTTTTTAACAATAAACAGGCACACCTACAGCTATATATTTGTTTTCTTCATTTCCCGTTCGCGGTATTTCTAGACCGATCTGTTTTGTGTTTTGTTTTTTTTGTTTTTCTATTGCTTCTCAGCAAATTCACTGCTTTTCTTTTGAACAATCAGATTTTCTTTTTCTTTTTATCAAACCTACTGCATCACCAGTCGCAATTCCACACACACATACACATACAAGCAGTTCCCCCCTCGGTGAGAACGCGCGAGATGAACTTTGCGCACAACGCACAGATTGCGTGCGCCGTGGCGGTGCTCGCGCTGCTACTGATGCCGCATCGTGTCCGACTGACCGTAGCTGCCGCCCTCAGCGACGAGAGCAGTAGCAGCCGTAGCCTCTCCTCCTTCACCAACCTTGTGCAGCTCTCAGAGGCAGTCTTGGCACCGGCGTGGAGCACCGGCGGCTATGCATACGCCATCAGCGGGCTCCACGTGAACAGCTCTGGCTCACTGCGTCCTGTGTGCTTTCACACGCGTACCTCGCCGAGCCTTGTCGCTGCCCCGTTCACCTTTGCCATGTTCGACACTCAGTTCAGCCCATTGTACGTTGTGGCAGCAGACAACACAACAGTGAGCACCGTAGGGCAGCTGGATCTGCAACGCAGCTGCTACGCCTCGCTGACGTCCACCAGCACGTGCACGGCGGTGTTGGAGTCGCACGACGCGCAGTGCGCGTTCGGATTGGCGGATGCGCTGCATCACAACTGGACCGCGGACGGGCTCAAGCCTGACCCCACGCTGGCCCAGACACTCGCCGACACGGCGTCGCTGCCCGCCAGCGGCCTGACCGCCGCGGAGCTCTTCGCAGCCTTTCTGAACGACTACCTGCCGCAGCGCGCGTGGCTGCGCACCGTCGTGCCCCGCCCGGGTGACGTTCTCGCCACGGCGGCGCAGACCATTCGTGTGTTCGCGTCCAGCACGGCGGGTCTCTCCGGAGGGGATGAAGTGGCAGACATGCAAGCCGCCGTCGCGGGGCAGTGGAACAGCTACCTGTGGAGGATCTACGGACCACAGCTGCGGCGCAAGTGGAACCTTTTCTACCGATACGCGGTGGCGACATTGACAAAGGGAGGTTTGGCGCCGTCCGTGAACACAAGCGCTTTTGCGAATGTGTCGGAGGACTCTATCACCGGCATCCCTGGGACAGGGACGGCTGCGGGGACGACAGCGTGTCCGTTGGTGGACACGTGGCTGCAGTTGCAGTACCGACCCGACGACATCAACACGACTCGGCTGTCGCAGCTCATGGCGGCGGCTCTGAAGAACCTGGCGGACGCTCTCACTGCCGTGCGACGCCACAGCGACGACGCCGCCAACCCAGCAGTGCAGACAGATGCGCTTCTTTTCGACTTAGTGCGCAGCGTGTACTGCGTGACCACGACCAACCTCTTTGCCATCACTGCACTGCTCGATCGTCCGTTTCTGCGAGCTGTGGCGTCGACGTGGGTGGCAGCGGCGAACGACTCCGCCTCGTGGGCGTGGCAGACAATGCACGTCGGGTCCGCAGCAGAGGCAGAAGCAGCAGGCAACGCGTCGACGTTCCAGACGGCCGCGGCCACCCAGGTAACCGCCTTGACGAACGCCTTGTCGACCGCTGCCGAGAAGTCACTGGTGCGCTGCCTCACACCGTTTCTCGACCCCACCAGGCCGCTCACGTCCAGCGCTGTTGTTTCGCCCTCCGACTGTGTGCGGCAGTTCCTCGAGATGCGCGACACGTCTGCCAGCATCGCAGCGAAACTCACCGTCGTGTTTAACGCGGCGGATCTGACGGCGGTGTCATCGGGTAGCGGCGTGCCGGGTATCACTCGGTACGTGTCAGCAGTCCCCCTGCCTTCCGTGAACGGGTCTGTGGGTGGGTCGCTGCAGTGGTACGTGCTGCAAGAGAGCTCGCAGAGTCTGACGGCGCAGGGGCCTATCTTTACCCCCACAGTCGCCGCCACGTCCCCCGTGGATGTCTGCGCGTCGTCGCCGTCCTCGCATCTCGGCTCGATGGCTGGGGGCGATGGCGTCTATGAGTGTGCCGCCGGTGCGTACGTCTTCGAAGGCGACGCCACCTGCGCCACATGTCCCTCTGCCTGCGTGGCAGCCTCGCCCACTCCCACCACCACCACAGCGGCGACCTCTGCCTTCCCAGTGTACTGCCCTGGTGACGGGCTGATGCACGGCTGCCCGCCGCGTTCCGCGGACGCTGTCTACGCCGGCAGCACCACTGGCGGCCAGACTGGGCCCGCCGCCGTCTGCCGCTACACATGTGCCGACGTCTACACGGCGCCGCTCAACTACAGCTGTCTCTCCGTAAGTGGGATGTTCTACAGCAAATCGGCGACCGGCAACGCCGACGCCATCAACGGCGGCGGCCTGGTGCCTTGTGCAGCGCCGGTGACGGCCTTTCCAGACGCGGCGCCTGTGCGTACGCAGACGCGACTGTACGCCTTTGTGGGCAGCGGTGCCACCGATGCCGCCCACAGTTGCCCCTTTGCGCTGCTGCACCGCGCGTCGTCGACGGCGGCCGCGCTGCACGCACTCGACGCCGTCGGTGCCGTTCCGCCACCTCCATTCTCGCGTTTGGGCGGCGACGCAGCTGCGTTGCCGTCATCTCTTCTGGTGTCGCGGAGCGCGGTGACGTGGGAGGCAACGGTGCAGCTCAACGCTACACAGCTGTACGCGATGCACGCGGCCCTGCGCCAGTCGATGCAGAAGCAGAAAGGAAGAGGTGACACCACCGCAGACACCGAAGAAAGCGCAAGTACCACCACGGTGGCCCACGAACTGCTGGGTGCACACAAGATGGCCTCTGGCAGCAGCGGGAGTCCAGCGGGGGACGCGGCACGCGTTGCGTCGTGGTACCTCGTCTCTACCGTGATAGCAGGCGCCAGCGGCAGCGACAGCTCCGTCGCTGCGGTGGTGCGTCTGCGGCTGCTGTTGAATCTCTCCGTTACCCCTCCCGTTTCCCCCACACCCGCCGCATCAGCAGCAACGTCCACCACCCCTGCGCCATCGTCTCTCGTGGCGTTAAGTTCGGCGTGGACGTGGTCGCCGCGGGCAGACGGTGCGGGTGGTGTCGCCGCCACATCAGATCTGACGTCGTCTACGTATCGGGTGGTGTTTGATCGACAGACCAGCACCGTCTCCTTCAGCGTCGATGGCAGTCCCGTGCAAAGCAGTTCTCCGCCGGTGGTAGACTGGCCACTGTGGGCGACGTCCTCCTCCACAGCAGCGAACCATACGACGACAGACCGGAGTGATGCGAACAGTCGTGATGGCACGACCACCGCCGGCACAACGACCACCACCGCAGCCGTCTTTCTCTCGATCGGCGGGTGGGTGGCGGGCTACACACCCACGCGTCAGTGGGTCCTTCACTTCAACAACCCGACTACGTCCTCCGCCACTGCCGTCGACGCAGCGAGCACCTTCACGCTTCCCCTCTACTTCGACTACATACCCGGCATGGTGACGCGTGTTGCCGTCGCTGCGTCGCTCGTGAGTGAGTTCGAAGACACGCTACGCACCGCCGAGCGTGCGTGGCAGACCGACGCCGCCGCAGCCGCCGCAGCGCATGGCCAGCAAGTGGCGCAGCGGACTGCTCTCACAGACCTCGCGTTTCTGGTGGCCTCCACGCCGCTTGTGACGTCGAACATCAGCGCAAGGCTAACTCTGCTGGCACGACAGACAACCAAAGGCCTCGACGGTGTGTGTCGCACGGGGTACGGCCGCGTGCCCACCTTTCCCATCAGTGCCGCGTGCGAGGCGTGTACGACAGGCGGCTACACGGTGATGGATGCTGCGACGGGCAGCAACGGGTGTGCGTGCATCCCGCAACGGCTGCGTGTCGTGACAACGGATGAGTTCACTTTGCTGCCGCGCAGCGTCTGTCAGGTCCGTGCCCCTGGACCTGCGGTGCCGCTTGAGGGCCTCACCACGCTGGATACGCTCTACCTGGATGCGGATGTGGTGGAGGCTGACAACGCAACAGCGGCGTCGATCCCGCTTGGCTGGTACGCCGCGTCCGCGAGTAACGCCTTCGGTGTCCGCAGCACAGTTCCGGCCACTTCTCTGAAGACGTCCGTTGTGTGCACGTACGGTGTGACATCGTCAGCCGCCGTACCGTCGACGGCGGAAGCAGACGGCAATGCGTACTGGAACACGTCAGTGGCGCTGAAGTACACAACCGGTTTGGGTGGAGAGACGTGCGTGGCAAGAGCAGCTGTCCGCGGAGGCTCGTCTATATCCCCTTCCTCCTCCTCCCTCTTCGACTCTCCGGCCGTCGCTGCTGGCGATGTGGCCCCGTGGATGACACAACCCACCTACACAGACTCACAGCCGTACAAAGTGCGCCTCCAGGCCCCTGCACTGACAGGCGCCACCATTACACTTGAGAACAACACCGCCCTCTTTTCAGATCAGACCGTCTTCACGGTTGGTGTTCGCAGCTACGCGCTCCTGCCGTTCTACGCGCTTCACTCCCTTCTGCAGATGCGTCAGCTGACGGAGTACCACCTGGCGTTTCTCGCCTACGTCCTGCGCAGCGTCACCGTCACCGCGACGCTCCGCTGCGGCAGCGCGCAACGAGGAGACGACGCAGTTCGTGTCTTGGCGTGGGCGACTGCGTCCGCGCTGGACACTTTTGTGCTGGCGCTGAACCTCACAGAGACGATCACTGAATCCTGCAACTTGACGTTGTGGGTGACGAGTGCAGACACAGCTGCCGGAGATGGCGCAGTGCCATTTGGCACATGGCCCTACTCGTACCTGCGCATGCCGTCCAACCTCTCGCCGGCGTCTTTCTTTGCCAACTCCACGCCGCTGACGTACGTCCTGCAAGCACCGACGAAAGCCTTCACGACCGCCACGAAGCACAACGTGTTGGGTGAGCTGAGCAGCTTTCTCATCGCGGCGTTCATGTTCCTGCTCTCCCTCGGTCTGGGCTTTTTGCGCGCCATCAGTGACCACGCCCCCACTTTCGATCTACTGCCGTGGCGACGCTACGAGCGCGAGCTGCAGAAGGCAATGGCAGAGGAGGGCAAGGCCTGACTGCCGACACGCTTTGAGTGGTCACGCTTTATCCCTGTTTTCCTTTTTTTTATAGGTCTCCTTACAGTTACTCTCCTCTTTTAGGACACGCATACAGTCAGTGAAGTCTTCTAGTTTTTTTTTCTGACAACATCTATATATACTGCTTTCGCTCTCTTTTCAAACACGCAAAGCCAAGCGTCTCATGACAAGGCGACGCACGTGTTTTCTCTTCTCCAAGAAGGAAACACCTGCGATGCCGGTTTGTGACGATTGCTTTGCACCTCTCACTCCTCTGTTTTGTTGATTTCCTCATTTCCTCCCTCTCTCCCATCCTCATCCAGTCCTCTGTTTTTTTTTTGTATTCTCTGGTGTACGTCACAACAGCCTTCCACGCGTGCAAGCGACTTTGCTGCTTCCGGGTTGCCTCTGACGTCTTTCAACTCCCATGCGGTGCTACTGTGCCGCACGACAGAGGCAGCGCAGGCGAAGCGGAGCATTGGTCCTTTGTTGCGTGGCTGCTGGAGGACGGATCAGCTAACTGAAAGAAAGCAGTGAAGGGTCTCACATCTGTCAGACTCGTGTTGTTGATGGTGTTTTTTTTTTCTCTATTTTGCGCAACGCGGTCTTCTGCAGCACCGTTGACAGCAGCGTCCAGTGTTTGCAGCAGCAGCCGTAGCAACGTTCTCTGTCCTTTCTACACAGCGTCGTTGCTCACTGAACTTGCTTTTTGTGCATTTGGCTTCTTGAACACGAAAGCGCACATGAACCATTTTCCGCTTGCCGGTCACCCTTGGCGTTGCATGCTTGGTACTTGCTTGCATTCTCTTCCATCTCTTGCCAATACTGCTTATTTCCTTTTTTTTCTCTCCTTTCTCGGTTACTACATTTTAAACACGCCCATTCGATCGTCTCGAGGTGCGCGAGTTCCCTCGACAGTCTGCCATAGACTACTGGTGGTTTTTCATTGCTACTCGCAGTGGTAGTGTTACGGCAAAGTACATCCTTTTTTTGTGTGTGTGTGTTCTCTCTTCTCTTTTTCTTTCGCTTAGCACGATGAAGCGTGTGGTTCAGGCGCTGCTGCCGCGCACTCTCGCGACGGCCACCGGCCCCCTCCTCTCAGCATCGCTCGCCTGCACGGCAGCTCTCTGCACGCCTACCCGCGCCATGCACGGTAAGCCCGCCTCTGGCCACAAGGTGCGCACGCAGCACAGCCGGCGCTGGTGGATGCAGTCGAAGGCGCACCACCTGACCGCCATGCCACACGAGGAGGCCCGCTCACGCCCGCACTTCCCTGCCTACAACGAAGACGTCGACAGGCCCATGACGGTGCCGGAGGGAGCCTGCTGCTTTAACTGCGACAAGCCGATCGAGGCGGATGCCGTTAACAGCTACGTCTGGGTGCCGTCGGGTAACGCCCGGGTGCCAACGACGCAGGGCTACTTTTTCCACGTGAAGTGCTTCAAGTGCTGGAACTGCAAGTACCGCATCATACACAATCAGTTCTACTCAAAGGACGGGCGAGCGTGGTGCGTGGCGTGTGCGCTGGGGCGTGAGGTGCGCGTGCCGACGCGGCGCTGGCACACCTCATACGTGAACACGCACCGCACGGGCTCGCGTCTGACCGGCTCTTTCTTTCCTCGCCACCGCCACCAGATGGAGTTCGTCTTCAACCCAAATGAGTGAGGGGTCCAGAAGAGAACGCGGCAAGAAAGCCGAAGAGGCCTTTTTTTTTTCTGGAATGCGTTGCTGGCGGTTGGTCACGGCAGCCCACGTGGCCGTGCTCTTCGCTGTCTTCTTCCGGATCTCCTCCGTTGTGTGTCCTCCCAGCTTCATCTTTTAGCTGTGTCGTTTAGCACGGTGCTAGTGCTGCGAGCGTCATGATCGTCTGGAGGGTGTTGTTGTTGGTGTTTTGAGAGGTGTTTGGACAGCTTTTTGCTGCAGTTGGGTTGAGTTCACAAATAAACAAAAAAAAGAGCATCAACAGCACTTCATACAAAAGCGAGCTGCTTGTTTGTAACGCAGATTGCTTTTCTTCGTTTTTGGCTACCGCTGCACTGCCTTCTTGAAAGCGGTTCGCCCCCTCTCCGCGTGTGCAAGGGATGTACGCTTCTCACAGCACGTGAGGTTGCAAAAGCGGCATCACTGACTTGGAGATTTCTCTCTTCTGCACACTGCGACTAGTCATTTTCAGCCACGCTTGACGGAGATGCTTCGCTTTCTTTCCGTCTGGGAAGGATGCAAAGGTGCTACTTACTTTTTATCTCTCTTCTCTCTTCTCTTCTCTCTCTCTCTCTCTCTCTCTCTCCTTCTCGGGGCATTTTGCGAAACCGCTTGACGTTTTCCGCAGGTTGAGTATGCACTGCAACGGTCATTGCCCATCAGTGGCTGCATTTATAGCACACAGAGCGCCAACCCCGCTACGTGCTTTGTAGTTTCTGCAGCGCTCTCCTTTCAGTTTCTGTCTTTTTTTTTTCTCCCATCATATTCCCTTGTCACCTCTCCATTGTAACAGCTTGTGCGTGCTTCCGCTGCCTTGCTGTGGCTGCCGCTGCTGTACACTTCCATCAACAAACCAAAACCAAAGAAAAACAAAATCTTTTTTCTAGTACCACACTTCGCCATGCTACGGTACATGCAGGGCATGTGGGACTCGTTCTTCCCCACCGAGCCCGTCTTTCCTCTCCAGATTGTCGGCAGCTCCCACGGCGCGGTGATCGAGTCGAAGGAGGACCTTGAAAAATGCCCTACACGAACGCTTTTACCTCTTCACCTACCGCGAAGGCTTCGAGCCGATCGCAGCCGTGACGCGGCGCATCGAGACGGATCAGGGGTGGGGCTGTCTGCTGCGCACCACTCAAATGCTCCTCGCGCACTTCCTCGCCGTGTACGGCCATCCCGCCGACCGCAAGCTCTCCCTCTTCTACGACCACAGCGGCGAGTCGGCGCCGTTTAGCGTCCACAACATGATCCGGCGTGTGTGGGACCGACGCGCGTTTAAGACGGAGTACTGGAGCCCCTCGCAGGGCTGCGAGGCCATCAAGCAAACGATGTACGACGCCACCCGCACCGCCCAGCTGGAGACGCGCGTCGCCGTTGTCACGTCGTGCAACGGGTGCGTCTACGCAGACGAGGTGCAACGCGCGTTCAAGGAAGGGGCGGAGGTGGTGCTCGTCCTCGCCTCCGTCCGCGTGAGTGCCGCGCCGTACCTGACGCAGGAGAGCTACCTCCAGATCGAGAAGTTATGGAGCAGCCGCAGTGCCTCGGCGTGGTTGGCGGCATCCCAGGTCGCAGCTACTACTTCTTCGCGCACAACCAGACGCAGGTCTTCTACTTCGACCCGCACCAGCACATCCACCCCGCCCTCGTGGACGAGAGTGTGGCGTCGCTCGCGACGGTCACGCCGACGCTGCGCGATGTGCGGTGCGTGCACTGGTCCCGCGTGGACACGTCCCTCTTCGTCGCCTTCGCGGTGCGCACGCGGGAGGAGTGGGCACGGCTGGAAGGGCAGATGGGGACGAAGTTCCTTCACGTGGAGGCACAGCGCACACGACGCGACTTTGAGCAGCTCGTGCGGGTGCGTCAGGAGCGGCGCACCTTCGGCGAGGCAACGTTTATCTCGCCGCTGCAGGCGAGCAGCGCGACGGGCAGTGGTGGAGGGCCGCTGTCGGCATCTGGGCCACCGCAGCGACGGCGGACGCTGCGCATCAAAAAGACAAGGGACGGCAGCGGCGAGGTCGAGGTGCGTGAAGGCGAGGAGAACCGGCGAGAGCACTCGACCGACTCCGAATCGTGGGAGTATCTGGAGTAACTACAGTCTAGTTTAAAAAAAAAAAATGGAAAGATGGTTGTTGCTTTGCTTTCTTTCCAGCTTTGCGTCAGTGCGCGTGTTGTGGTGTCTCTTAGTGTGTGCGCTACGGAGTCCTACTCAATGCACTGTTTTCTTCCTCTTTGTCTTCTCCGCCGTCTCTCTTGCTTCAACCGCGCCTCTCCAGTCGTGTAGCCGCAGAGTGTATGTTGCCTCCAACACACACACACACATATTTTATATATATGCTCTGTTTGTGTGTTTTTAAAGAGTGCCCGTTTTTCGCGTTTGTACATGAAGCTGTTCTTTTTGTTCCTTTCAGTTTTTGTTTTTTCATCACGATTATGGTTTCCTATCATTACTATTGCTATTGCGATTTTTTTTTCTTTTTGCGTTTTCAATTATCTCATTTCACGCTGACCGTTTTTCTTACCGCTGGTCCAATCGACCGTATAAATGTGAAACAACTCAACAATGATGATAGGATCCTAACCTGGTGGCCGATCAGAAGTGTTTTTCTGTATACGCACTTCTTGATGGCGGGTGACGCAGCTCGGTGTATTAGCTGAAAGCGTTGCCACCACTACGGCGACACTCAAGCGCGCAGTCGTGAAATGGCTGGGGAGTTGTGGCTGTCTTCTCCTTTCTTGAAGCAGTATAATATTCAACTGTGTCTGATCGCTCTTCTCCTCTTCTCGAACTCTGTGCTGCTGCTCTGCTCTGTCAAGCTGCTCGTTGGTTTATACAAATCTGCTGCCTGCTGCACGTCGTTTTGCTTCCCTTTTGTGTGTCAAGAGGGGAGCCCACTTTCTCAAAGAGTGTAGCAAGAGCGTTGACAGCCGCGACGTCGGAAAAAAACGTTGCTGCACGTGTCCTCCAGAGTCTTTTTTGTTTCGTTTTTTATTTCCTTTCTTAGACTTCACCTGTACATCTCTCCCCGCAGCGCGCTATGTTGAAGAGATCGGGCTGGCGTTATCTCACCCGACGCAGCATCGCACTGCCTCAATGCTGCGGTGGGGACATGCGTCCGTGTCAGGGCTGTCACACCACGACCTTCATCACCGCCGTCGCCGCTGTTGCTGCGCCACGGTGCGGCTGCGGTGGGACAGCGCCGGCGACGTCGTCGTCGTCGCTGCGCGTCGCCACCCGCCACGCGTCCACCACGCAGTCCGGCGCATCCCGCCCCGCGGCGCTGCAATCTGCGACCTCCGCGACGCCGAGTCGCCGCGAGGGCAGGCGGCTGCGTATCTGGACACCCGACATCATGACGCATGAGTCGCTGAGCTACGCGGCGTGCCCCATGTGCGGCGCACTCTTCCACGTGCACGAGCTCCTGGGCCACATCACCGCCATCCACCCCGATCAGGACACGGCGTACTGGCGAGAGCAGTGCACGGCCCGTCTTGCCCTCTACGAGCGCGTTGTCGGCATCCCGCTCGCACCCCTCACTGTTTCGCAGATGCCGCTCCACGCCGCCACAGGCATCGGCACCGATCCCTTCCGCTCAAACGAGAGTCGCTCCAACACCCCCTTTGCTGACCTGCAGGCTTTTCGCGCGTACATGCCCACCATCACCGCGAATGGGGCGTACGTGTGCAACTGGTGCACGGTCAAGCACGCCCCGTTTCCTACCCGAGACGCGTTTCTGCTCCATATTGCGAAGGATCACCCAATGATGGACTTCGACGCCGTGGAGGCTCTTGTGCAGCCCCCACCGTCGTCCACCGCGACGCCAGCGGATAAGGCTGTTACTGCCACTGGTGCTGCGGGTGGTGCCGGCACGACACGCAGCGACGGAAAAGAAAACGAAAATGCGTCGGCGAGCGCCGGTGTGGCGCGTTCAACAAGTGCGCTGTGGAGCCCGGCAACGACGGCCAGCACGGGTACACATGGCGGTGGCTTCGACGCTCAAGATGCATTCCTCAAGCCGCTCGAACCGTCGCGGAGGATGTCTGGTGTGAAAACAATCCTGCACAGCAACGCAAGCACGGTGAAGCTGGCGGTGCGGCAGCCAGCGTTGAGTGTGGCGCGGTCAGATGGCGTGGCGCGCGACCTGGCGCCACTCGGCACGGCAGTAGTGCCGTCTGTCGAGAGCGACGATGACGACGCGGCGACGGCAGCCGCAGCACTGTTCTTTCGCGACCACCACTTCCCCTGCGAGATGTGCCGAAAGGTGTTTGCGTCGGAGCTGAACCTGTTATGTCATCTCGAGGCAAAACACGCTCCACCGCCCCTCTCCACCGCCACTGACGCCGCAGCCGCAGCCCAGGCAAGTGCGAGTACAGCTGTTCGTCCACCCTCCGCAACCCCACCTGCTTCTGCTGCCGAGGAACCGACTACGTCAAGCACGGAAACCACAACAGCAGCAGCCGCCTCCGACAAGGTCTCCACAACTATCAATGTCACATGCGACCTGTGCAGCAAACCTGTGACGCTCTTCACGCTGCCCTCTGCGCTCTTCGCGCACATCCGTTTCGCCCACCGCAGCGTCGAACCGACGTACGAGGCGGAGCGAATGAT
The DNA here is from genome assembly GCA_000482105.1 of Crithidia acanthocephali. NCBI lineage: Eukaryota > Euglenozoa > Kinetoplastea > Trypanosomatida > Trypanosomatidae > Crithidia > Crithidia acanthocephali. The sequence goes on along the minus strand of AUXI01000259.1, from coordinate 6,309 downwards.
CCGTGAGCAGCGCGGGAAGGCAGAGCTGCGGTGCGCCCGCTGCTACCTCCTCTTCCCCACCGCCCTGGCCCTGCGCGAGCACCTGTGGGACCGCCACGGGATAAGCAAAACCTTGGCGCAGCTCATGGCCACAAACCTGCGAGCCTCCAGCGACGCCGCCGCGCCGGTGCAGACGGATGAACTCGCCATCAAATACGCCTGTCCAACCCTGCCACCCTTTTCCATGAAGACGCGGTGGTGGTGTGACGACTGCGAGCGCGGCTTCCGCTCCGCCCAGGGGCTCGCGACGCACCGCCGGGAGAAGCACGTGGCGGTGGCGGAACTCTTCCCCTGCCCGGCGTGCCGGCGTGTTTTCCAGGACGTCTTCACGCTAGAGGAGCACGTCAAGTCGGTGCACCGCAGCGTCTCCCTCGTCGACCACGGCGCGGCCACCTCCATCTTCTGCCCGCAGTGCAACCGTGGCTTCATCAACTATGAAGCGCTGCACAGCCACAGCGTGAAGCACCACAACAAGGATCCGCACAGCCCGATTCGCCCCTTCGCCAAGCCGGTGCAGCCTGCGGCGATGCAAACGACGGTGAACCCGGTGCCGTCGACGGCCAGCGAGGCGGTGTCGCAGGTTGCCGCACCGACCAAGCCGCGCAAGGTAAGCCGGCGCAAGAAGGCCGCCTCGACTGACGCGTAACTGCTGCTGTGTAGTGTTTGAACGCTGACGGGTGATGGAAGAAAAAGATGAGTTCAGAGAAGCGGAGTTTTTTCCGTTTTGTTGTTGTTGCTACCGTCGTCCCTTTTTTACATTTTTTTCTGCCTTGTCGTCACACACTTCCAATTTCTTTCTCTTCTCTTTTTACGCTTGATGAGGTCTTTAAGGCAGTGAAATCAATGAAAAAGTGCCGATTTGGGAGCACGACTGTGGGCCAGGACATGCGAGACGAGAAGAGAAGATGGTTTCTCCGTTAAATGAACAAGCTTCAAGAAAACCGTCTTTTGCCCCTTTCTGAAGAGCGCTCTCCCCTTCCGAGCGACCAGAGAAAACAGTATGGCGAGACGACGCACACTTCTCACCCTCTTCATCTCTTCTGATATCCCTTTCTTCGATGTCACCTAACTTCTGGAGCGTGTGTCTATGACGCCATCTTTTCATATTGCCTGCAACCTGACATACGGACAGTAGCAACTTGCCTTTGTGTGTGTGTGTGTGTGCTCTCTTTAGCACGTCACTTGATCTTGTGCCAGAGTACACACAGAAAAAGTGGAGAGCGGAGGAAAGCGCGGCAGTACGCGAGCTTTAGCGTCACCTTTCTTTCGCGAGGAGAACACGAAGTAGTGAGAAGAAGGCGGTGGCTTTGTTCTTCTTTCGGCAACGCTTGTTCTCCCTTACACACTTTTTTGTGAGAGAGAGGGAGCCTGCGCCGACACATTTTCGCCTCTCTCTAGTTTCTCTGCGCCACGCCCGTTCTCCCCTAAAAAATAAAAAGAGAGAGAAGAGCACCAACGCAACCCGTGTAGCGAGACGCCGAAAAGAGAGCAATCGCAAGAATAGCCGCGATGAGTCTGAGTTCGCAGGGCAGCGCGCCGTGGAAGTTCCGCGGCGACGCCACGGCGTCTGTTGGCGGTGTCACGGCCGTCGAGTTCGACCCCGACGTGGAGCTGCTGTGGGTGTGTGATGCCTTCGGCACGCTGATGAGCTTCTCCCTCCAGTCCCAGGCACCGGGAGAGGCTCCGGGTTGGGTGAACTACTCCTCCTTTTCCGTCTCCAGCCGCCCCGCGTCGAACATCTTCTTCCTCAACATGGGCGGCGAGCGGATGGTGACGGTGGCCGACCGCGAGGTGATTCGCGGGTACAAGCGCGGCGGCGTCCTGATGATGTGCCTGCCCCAGCCGACCGCGGCGCAGAACTACATCGACCTCTTCCAGGCTAACAACAACACCGGCGTCATGTTTTTCACCGGCAACGCCGGGCTGACGCGGCTGGTGCTGAACGACCAGGAGACGGACCAGCTGACCGTGCCGATGGAGGAGCCGACGGTGGTGGCGCTGAAGCAGTGCGAGCAGTGGGTCGCCACGGGCAGCGCGTCGGGTGCCATCGTCGTGCGCAGTGCGTCGGACCTCGCCACGGTCGGCCACGTTGCCCCGTCACGGAACCGTGTGATGGCGCTGGAGGTGTTCAACAACACCGTCATCGCCGCCTACTCGGAGCGCTCCGCAACGTCGTTTGTGAAGGTCTTCGACGTGCGCAAGATGTCCGAGGCGGTCTCCACCATCTCCGACATCCCGTCGGGCAACGTGACGCAGATGCGGCGCTACCAGGACGGCTTCGGCCTCGCCAGCGACCGCGCGTTCCTGCTGTCCCCGCAGGGCTTCCACATTATCCAGCTGGACCAGGAGAAGCCGATCTTCTCGTCCACCCCGCTCAGCGAAGGCTCCTGCACCGCCGTGGCGATTTCGCCGTCCAACATGTGCGCCGCGATCGGCAACGACAAGGGCACCTTCTACGCGCTGGCCCACCCGGCCACGCGGGACGACTACGTCATGTCGACCTTCGTGCAGCCGGTGCGGCCGAAGCACCCCGTCTACCACCGCAGCTGGGAGGAGGAGAACATCGCGGACGGCTTCGACGACTCCGCCGACCTCGGCGGTCTCGCGTCGAACTGGCCGGAGGAGGACTACATGATTCTCACGGTGCCGCAAAAGCTGCGCTGCGTGAATTACGAGTCGCACAGCCTAGTGCCGAATGAGTGGGGCCTTGTCCGGGCAGACAGCTACCTGCCGGATCCAAAGGACAAGCTGAGCGCCATCCTGCCTAACCCCTACCCGTTCAACACCCAGCTCGGCGATGACCCGGCCAGCGCGCAGGAGCTGCTGCTCGAGCTGCGCAAGGACATGAAGCGCAAGCACAAGTCGTCGCGCGTCGGCGGCGGCGGCGAGTACAGTCCGATGGAGGACTCGCTGCAGGTGTGCTACAGCGTGCAGCACAAACTCGACTGGCGCAGCTACAACGAGATCGCGCAGCGGGTCATTGGCATTGACAACAGCTTCCCCGAGTGCTGGATGACGCCGCTGCTGCAGTCGCTCTACCTCTGTCAGCCGCCGGAGTTCCCCATCCGCAAGGTCATCCTGCGCCACATCTGCAAGCGCGAGTTCTGCCTGACGTGCGAGATCGCCTTCATCTTGCGAACATGCTCACCACCTCGGCGAGTGTCATGGGGATGAAGGGCGAGGCACTGCCGCCCATTGTGCAGGTGGCCCACCTCATCCGCACCATGCGGCAGATCCGCGCCTTCACCAGCGCCGAAGTCTTCCAGCGGCCGAAGAACCGCGACGACGCGGTGGCCAAAATGCACCTGGCGCAGCGGCTCGTGCTGGAGACGCTCCACAAGGATCTGCAGGACCAGAAGGCCTACCCGTTCATGAACTACGAGGCGCCGCCCGAGTACGAGAGCGCCATCGCGGCACTCTTCGGCACCGAGTTCACGTCGAACGGTCGAGTGCACATCGAGCCGCGCTTTTACTGGGAGGTGCCAGGGTCGGCGTTGAAGGTGGATGAAGGCCTGCAGCACCTGCTGAAGCAGCTGGAGGGCTACAAGGACCAGGTGCAGATCAAACGTCTGCCGCCTATCATCGTGCTGCTGCTGAACCCTGAGCACAGCAACCTGAAGCCGCCGACAAGTCTGAAGATCTCGCGTGCTGGCAAGGAGGACTACAACTACGTGCTGAACAGCAACATTGTCCACCTCGCCGACGACGTCGAGGACACCGGCAACTTCGTCAGCCAGCAGCGCATCAAGGACGACAGCTTCTCCCTCGTAAACGACTACCGAGTGACGGCGCCGATGAAGATGCAGGACCTTGAGCGACTTGTGCCGGCCCTGCGCTCCTACTCCGCTGTGGTCACCTTCTACGCACTCGACAACCTCACCACGCCACCCTACGCCCGCCTCGACGACGCACGTGCGCCGAACTTGTGGCACCTGCTGGGCCCTCTGCTGACGAACGACGTGCTCTCGCGGCCGCTGCTGCGCGACCCGAGCAAGCAGGCCTTCAAGTCGCCGCTGACCGCCTACACCGACATCAAGCCGGGCGACCTGATCGCCATCGACGCCGAGTACGTCGTGCTGCGCTGGGCAAGCCGCGACGAGGGCAACGAGATCTTCTACGTCTCGCAGCGTAAGCCGCACATGGGGCTGGCTCGTGTGAGCTGCATCCTGAGCAGCGAGGACGGCGACGAGCGCACCATCGTGGACGACTACGTGCACATCCCGGAGGAGATCGAGGACTACGTGACGCAGTACAGCGGCATCCACCCGGGTGACCTCGACCCGCTCGAGTCGTCGAAAAGTCTCACCTCGCTCAAGTCGACCTACCTCAAGCTGCGTGCGCTGGTGGACGGCGGCGTCGTCTTCGTCGGCCACGGCCTCGCGCAGGACTTCCGGGTGTGCAACATCGCCGTGCCGCGCAAGCAGATCATCGACACGCTGGAGATCTTCCACAAGCCCGGCTCCCGCTACCTGTCCCTCCGCTTCCTGGCCTACCACGTGCTGGGCGAGAGCGTGCAGGAGGACGAGCACGACTCCATCGAGGACGCCCGCACCTCGCTGCGGCTCTACCGCAAGTACGAGCAGCTGAAGAGCGAGGGCACCTTCGAGCGCGTCCTGGACCACCTCATGGCAAAGGGTGCCGAGACGAGCTGGTACGTGCCGGACACCAAGTCGCTCTTCCGCGATACCCCGCAGACGCCGCCGGTGTCGGTGATGGGCTCGCCGGTGTTCGAGAAGGTGGCCAAGGCGGCAGCGGCGGCCAGTCCGAGTGTGGAGGACGGCTCGAAGGTGGACGACGAGGATTACGATATCCCGGGCAATGAGAGAGAGTGCGACGACAACGGCTACGATGAGGACATGGCGAACGCTCCGACCGCCGGCGACGTGCTCGAGGCCGTGCGCCTCTCCATGAAGAAGGAGGACGATGCGTGATGCGTGCGCAGAGTGAGGCGGCGGTGTGTGGTGGACGCAAGCGTGGCGGAGGGAAAACTGCTTATACACGATCGTTGAAGTGATCATGACGTCTTTTTTTCTTTGTAAGTTTTTTTTGCGTGCGATTTTGCTCCAGTGAGAAAGCACGGTCGCAGTGCGATGGGGCGTGACGTGGAGCATTTAATTGTCTTGTACGTGTCTCTGTAAATGAATACGCTTAGACCCAGTGTTCGCTTGTGTGTGTGTGTGTGTGTGTGTGCGCGCATGTCTGTTGATGCTCAGTTTTTTGCTGTTTGCTTGTTGGTTTGTTTCTTTGAACTGACATTGCTTAGCATCATCGGTGTGTATTCTCTTGGTTATTTGTTTGTTTGCTTTTCCTTGCTGATATCGGTGTGTGCTTCGCTTTCTTTACCGGAATGCGTCCATACCCGTGCACACACATACACACACAGACACACACACAAAGGCAGAAATAGAGACATTCACACGAACACGTACACTGATAAAAAGAGAACGTAAAAGGGCGAGTGGCATGAGCGTTCTAGCTGTATGGAACGGTGTCACCCGCATTTGCTTCTCTTGTTTTGTTTTGTTTTTTTTGTTTTGGTTGATGCTGTCTTTTTTTTTTTCTTGCTCTTGTTTGTTGTTGTTGAGTACGCCTTGCGCATTTGGGTTGCCTTTCTGACGAGCCGCTTCGGCTCTCTTCCAAACTTGTCTATTCGCTTTTTTCCCGTCTTTTTTGTTTTTCCCTTCTTGTAACCACAACACAACACAAGTGAACAAAACTCAAATGAGACTTTGGAGATGGTGGTTTGTGTACGCCACTTGTCTCAGCAGCATCAGTTTTCCTGGGATGCGTTGACGTCTTCTCAAGATGTGTATAAGAGCGACCGTGAGAGCGCGATATGCCTCTCTGTTCCTCGACAGCATGTGCTTTCTCTCTCTCTGTGCTTCTTTTTTGGTGTGTGCATATGAGTGTTTTTCTACCAGAGAATCATGTCAGTGCGGCATCTGCTCTGTTTTGTGTCAGGAGCAAAAGGCGATTACCGCACAAAACCTTTCGTGTCCTGACAGAATTCGAATTGCAGTGTGATCGTCTCTTCCTTCTCTTTGCCCCGCCTTTAGCCGACCGTGCTTTTATTTGAAGCTGTTGGCATTTACTGTTTTCAGTCGTTTTTTATCTCACACCCGAAGAGTGTCTTTTTTTTTTCTTACGTTGGCATTCTTGCGTTCTTTTGCACGGTCAAGCACGCCGTAGCTGTCGCTCTCAACACCGTTGCCACAAACGCACACAGACGCACACACGTACATACACACATAAAACACTGTCTTCTTTTGT
>AUXI01000258.1:0-28946 GCA_000482105.1 Crithidia acanthocephali | reverse complement strand
GTGAATGCGTCGGCTGCGGAACGCGAGTCGGAGGCGGAGGCACTGCGTGCGGACATCGCACGCCTCGAGGAGCAGCTTGCGGCTGCGCAGGAGGAGCGCGCCACGGCCGTGAATGCGTCGGCTGCGGAGCGCGAGTCGGAGGCGGAGGCACTGCGTGCGGACATCGCACGCCTCGAGGAGCAGCTTGCGGCTTCGCGGCAGGAGCGGTCGTATCTGGAGAAAGCGGCCTATGCTGAATTGGACAGGCTTCGTGGGTCCCTCGAGGGTGAGATTGTCGCGCTCCAGGCGGAGAAGTCGGGACTCTTCGAGGCGTTGACAGTCGCGGAAGGTGAGCGGGATGCTGCGCGGGTAGCAATGGAGACTTTTAGGGCCAAGATGGATACGTGGAAGGTGAAGGTTCGCACCGTCGTGGAGGATCGCGAGCGCGAGCGCGATGCGCTGGCGCTGCAGGTGCGTCAGCTAACAGAGGAGGCGGTGACGCAGGTGCGGAAGGTGGACGACGCGGCAACGGAGTTGGCTGCTGCGAAGGAAGAGGTACTGACGTTGCAGCAGCGTCTTGAGGAGGAGCGAGGAAAGCTGGAGGAGGTGCTGGCGGCTCACGCAAAGGAGGCAGCGGAACGTGTGGAATCGGCCCCCGTCTCGGTCACCTCCAGGGTGGTTGCTGCCGTTGACCAGGATGCTCCTGTGCCGTCGAGTGTGATGGCCCCAGGAACACCCGCACTTCTCCAACTCCTCCCCAGCCCGCCGGATATGGAGAAACTGCAGGGAATCCTCGGGGAGTGTCAGCGACTCGCGGGTGAGAACGCGAAGCTGCGTCGTGCTGTGTCGGACTTGATGAACTTCAAGAAGTCGGTGATGGAGGAGGTGCGCTCTCTCAAGGTGGTGGCGCGGGTGTCCAACTAAGAGGTAGGATCGGTGTGCGGCTCAGCCCACACTGACGTCTTGCTGCTTTGCTTAAAAGGAAAGCGAGAACAGTAGGGAAAGACAAGGAAAGATGAAAATAGAAACGGAGAAAAAGGCAATGGCACAGTGTGTGTTCGCTATTTTTTTTTTTGCGAAAATGACCATGGTGCAATTGGATCGCCCAGGTTGTTGTCAACACTTGACAACTCAGTGGGCCGCCTAGGTGCTCAGCTTCACCGTGTAGAGCGACGGAAATGCTTGCAGCTTGGCTGTTTTAAAGTGTCGACGGTACCTCCCTACTGTCCTTCTCTTGCGTGCTTTCACTTCAACGCCTTTTTTTTTTAAATTACACACGTTTTCTTCTTTGATGGATAGACCTAAACGCGGCCGGCTTCTATACACACACACACACGAACATACACACACACACACGCAAAACTCAAATACGTGTTTTATACGCAACGCGTGCCTTCACAGTGTTGAACAGCGTTTTTTTTCTTTTTTGAATTCATCAGAACAACGTTGAATGTATTTCTTTTCCGGCTTTGCGCATACTAAATAAGTTCTTCTTCTGCACTTGCTGACTATTGCCTTTCCCCCATTTTCCATTGCTGCGCTTCCCCGTTTACACGCGCACACGTTTAACCTACGTTTCCATGGACCCTTATACACTTCTCTGTGTACGGAGCTTCCTTCCTGACCGAGGGCCACTTGGCAGAATAGAGGCCGATCAAACGACGAGATTGGAGGCAAAAACAGTGGGGTTCGAGCGATCTGCGACGCCGCAAATCGTTGAGCCACAACTCGTCGCCTCCCCAGTGGACGTGCCACATCTCCGTCAGCGTGCACCTGTGCCCACGCGTGCGCAGGCCATCTTGTCGGAGGAGGCGTACCGTCCGGACGGCGGGAGCACAGAGGACGCCTTCGCCTACCGCACTACTTCCGCGCGTTTTTCGGCGGATCGCTGGAGCGGCCGAGATGACGAAGGCACCTTCTCGCCGGCAACACTGCACAACGCAGTCCCACTTGCCCTCGTCGCCGCACACCCAAGCATCCGACGAGCGCTGCAGATGTGTCAGGACGTGCGCACCTGCCCCCACGGCCACGTGCTCCGCGTGGACGCGCAGGAGCGCTTTGTGCTGCTTCGCGAGGAGATCAGCGCACCGGAGAGCGGGGATGCAGGCCGCGCACCTCCGCACCGGTCTCATGGTGTGCGATCACTGCTTCCGTCCGCGGTGTCAGCCGGGCGGCTGGACTGTGTGGAGTGCCAGCGAGGCGGAGTACTCAGCCGCTGCGCCGTCGCCGCCTACTACGCGCAGCAGCAACTCGGGTCGCTGCAGCAGGGCAGGTGCGAGAGACAGCGCCGCAACATCCAGGACGGCAGTGGTGGGTGCACGGTGGGTTGTGTGCACATTACAGAAGAGAGTGCCGTGCGGAACAGCCGCACGGCGGCAGCGATGGAGTTCAGTGTCACGTTGCACGGCCCGCAACCCCTGTCCACAGCACTGCGGCCTGCGAAGGTGCACAAGACCGATCTTTCGAGCTCCGTGCAGCACCCGTCTCCACCCCAGGGAGGCGCCGAGGACGCCGCAGCGAGTCTTTGCGGGCCGCCGCTGCACCACGTGGTGCAGCAGCTGCGGTTGTCGATGTGGTGGCTGCAGCGCTGCGTGCACCGGTGTAGCGGCCATCGACGCGATCCGCACCATCGTGTGCCAGCGTTGACGACCGTCGATGCGCCGTCGGACACCACGGCCATGCATCCTGACCGGCCACTCTTGCCTACCATGCTGGCAGCGTTTCCACTCTCCACGGCAGCGGAACCGTCCTCCAAAGGCAGTGCAGCCCGTGTGATGGCGGCAGTGGCCTACGCACGATCTCTGCGTGCCACGCGCGCGGGTGCGAGCACCACGATGCAGTGCTCACCCGACCAAGCGTCCACACCGATCATCTCCACTGTTGCTACAGCTGCTGTGCGGGAGGAGGAGGAAGAGGAAAGGCGGGAGGACGGCGTCGTGGTCGACTTCCATCTGCACGCAGTCCAGCTGCCGGCGCATGCTTTGGTGGAGTGCTATCACGTCTTGGCAGCGCTGTCCAGCCAGTGCAGCGTGCGGCGCTTGATGGTGCACTATGATGCCCCGCCCGTACCCACACCCGTGGAGAAATCAAGGGCTGCGCTTTCGCCTGCGTCATCGGCGCCGCTAACAACAATCCACACGAGGGGATGGCCCGCGGAAGGAGCCGTCCGGCCCACCGCCTTCACCGCACCCGTCGCACGTCCGCACAGTCCACCGCGCCGCTCACCGAGGGAAGGAGACCTCATTCACAGCTCCGCCCACAATGGTTTTTACGAGCACCAATTAACGCCGTTACGGGCTGAGGCCAACACCGCAGTGGATCTTCACGCACCGCTGCCGATGCCGTCTCAGCTGCCCGGGCTGTTCCAGTCACTGGAGGAGCTTGTGATTGCTGGGCTGCCGTCACGTGGGACGGCGACACAGCTGCGGTGGGTGGAGGAGCTGCTGCGGCAGCTGCGAGATGGCGTACATGTGGAGGAAGACACATCGACATGCCACACACCACGTTCTTCCACACCTCAGGGCTCGCTGAGGTACGTGGGCAGGGCAGCTGCCCCTTGCCTTCGCCGGCTGATCCTTCTGGAGAGAAATCACCGCCCACGCGCCATTCGCTCCGGTGACAGCGGCGTGGAAAAAGCGATGGCAGACGAGGCGGAGAGTGTCGGGTCTGTGTTCTCACACGGCGCAACGGCCACAGCAGTCGACGAGGACGAACGGGAAGCTGCAGACGCCGACACGATCTTTTCCCCCGTTGATTTTTCTCGTTCCACTGCTGCGGCGTCGCCTCGGCTTTTTTCGCCGTTTCAGCGGTCACTGGGTGTACTCGCCACACCAGAGGCAAGGGTCGCACACGGTGGGCATCTGCCGCACTTGTTGGAGTCGATCCAGTTGGCGGACTCCCTCGCCATACACAGCCTTGCCAGCGCAGACATACGTGCACCAGCTGCCGTGTGGTCCTCCTCGCCACCCCACGCCACACGAGCTACCGCACCCGTCACGCATGCAGATGACGGACCGCAACCCGAAAGCGACAACACGACGCATGCACCTGCTACCCCGTCCCCTGCGTTGGCATCCCCACTGGAGGAGCTCTACGTTGCACCGACTGTTGCGTGTGTGCTGGACAGTCACGCGACACATGCAGCAGCAGCGAGGTCGTCATCGTCGCACACACGCACGACGAGGGCTGCGGATGGGAGCAGCGCACCCACACCGCGGCTGCGTTTCCCGTCCACCCCATTCCCTCTGCGCGCTTCTCCGTGGATCTGCGACTTCAAGCAGCTGCGGTCTCTCAATCTCAGCCACAGTACCGTGGACGACGTGGTCTGCAGCGCCGTCCTCGACGCACTGCCGCAGCTACAGGAACTGCACGTGAGCTGGTGTGTGGAGCTGCACGACGTTGCAGCGGTGCTGCGACGGGCCGCGACACGGCAGCTGCGCGTGCTGAATGCGGTTGGGCTGCGCGCTCTCACCTCGTCCACGCTGGAGACGCTGTGCATGCGGCGCTGTCCTCGACTCATGAGTGGCGTGGAGGAGCTGTACCTGGCCCAGTGTCCTGTGTTGGCGGTCGGGTGTGTGGCCTTTGCCTGCCCACGGCTGCGACGGCTGCAGCTGCCTGATACGACAGTGCTGGACGCCACGGCGGCGGCGACGCTGCTCTCTACAGCCGCTGGCGGCACGCGCGAAACAACCTACCTGGCCACAAAAGAGGAAGGAAGTTGTAGTGAGGAGGAGTTGCCGTATTGGGAGGTGAGGTGGGACCGGCTGTCGGCGACATCGTTGGCCTCCACGACTTCTTCCGCACACCCCCACGCGTCGGCGTTGTCGGTGCAGGGCTACGCCGGGCTGGTCCCGCTGCTCAGCCGGCTGTTTCCAGGATTAACGCAACTGGAGGTGCACGACGTGGAGCAGATGCGGATGGCGCGAGGAGATGCGCAACACCTCGCGTACACGTGGAACGGTCAGCTGGACGACGACGACGAGACGGATGCGTCGGAAGTGGAGTCCAGCAGCACCGACGTCACCACCTCCGATCTCGCAGCGATGCGCGCGGCTTACGTCGACTATCTGCGGCACGGCGAGTTCTACAGCCTCCACTGCCGTCTCCCGCACCTCCGCGCTTTGTTTCTCGACCGGTGCGCAGAGCTGGGGCAGCTGCTGAGCGGGGGCAGCTTCGAACACCACCACAGCAGCAGCATCCCCCGCAGCGCAGGAGATGTGGAGCCCTTCTCCTTTGGCGGGGCCATGCTCTCTCTTACCGGAGCGGTACACGACGTAGAAAGCCTCGAGAGTCTTTTAACGTGGCGTGCGGGCGTGACGGGCGGCTCGCTGACCGCTGCGCACCCACGCAGCTGCGGTCGTGGCGAGGCACCCCATCACCATCACCTGACCACGCGTGCGGTTCACGCACCTGCGACACCGCCGTGTCTCCGCGAGCTGCGCCTCTCCGGCTGCCGCGGCCTCCGCTCCGAGCCGATGGTCCGTGCGGTGCTTCAGCGCTGTCCTCACCTCCGCGTCCTCTCCGTCGCCGACACGCTCCTCACGGACGTGGCGCTCGCCCAGCTCTGTAGCGGTCTGCAGTCTACGCTCACCGCACTCGACTTGAGCGGGTGTGCGGCCGTCACGGATGTTTCGCCGCTGCTGCGCTGCCCCGCCCTGCGCCACGTCCGCCTGCCCGGCGGCCAGTCCCTCCACGCGCGGACGATGTCGGTCGACATCGAGGAAGGGCTGCAGGGTCTCTGTGCGGTGCTCGGTCAGCTCTGCCCGGACCTGCGTCGTGTGCAGCTACACGGCCGCGGCACGATGGACGCGGCGGAGATGGTGCAGGTGTCCCTGCTGGGCCGCTGGGTAGCAGAGGTGGATCTCTCGCGCATGGTGGGTCTCAACGGCAGCACGATGCTCGCCCTCAACGCACCGACTGCACCGTCCAACCTGAATGGTGTGCTGACGCGCATCAACGTGAGCTACACCGCCATGAACAACACGATGCTGCGCACGCTGGTCCACGGCGTCGTCGGCGACCACCTGCAAGAGCTGCGGCTGCACGGCTGCCACTGCGTGTCGGACGTGCGGTGCCTCGCCACAACCTGCCGTCACCTGCGTGTGCTGAAGCTGAGCGGAACTTCGGTGGACGCCGCAGCGCTGTCGCTGCTCGTGTCCACGCTGCCATACCTCGCCGACCTCGACGTGCGGTACTGTGCGCGGGTGCGCGACGTACATTGGCTGGCGGACTTTCTCCACAAGCAGGCAGAGCGACGACGGCAGCTCGCCTTACAGCAACAACAACAGCAGCAGCAGCACGACGTGCAACACGCGCGTGAGATTCAACATGAAAAAGCGGCGGTGCGGTGCAGTCAATGTCCCGTTCTGCGTGCGCACCGTCCCACGATGGCCCTCGCCGCAGTGCGGCAGTCGGCCGTTGTGCCATCTCTGCCCACGAGAGCTTCGACAGGGGTGCGGTCAGCCGGGGCCTTGGTGATTGCATCACCACTTGTGGGTGGACGCTCCACGAGCCGGCGCGGCAGCGACGGGGCTGTTCACAGTCTCACGTTTTACGACGGCAGTGACCGTGGCCCGCTGAGGGGGAACGCTGCGCTGGGCACTGTGGGCGTGGCGCGTCTGCCCAGTTCCGTTCCCGCGCTGTCTTCGCTTCCTCCGGCGCCGCTGTGCAGCCCATCGCACGGACACGCCACACAAGCCGGCACGGCGCAGCGCGTGCGGTGCAGCGTTGGTGGTGTCTTGCCGCCCTGCAGCCTCACGCAGGTCGCCTTTGGCAACAACCATTGCTACCTCACGGCGGACATGGACGACACGCTCGCAACGACGCAGCACGATTCGCGCAACGGCTGCACCGGTGCTGGCGCAACATCAACGGACACAACGTCGCCGCCAGCCAGCACGGTGACGAGCACAGCCGCACCGGCAAAAGACACGGTGGTGCTGCAAGAGGCCGTCCCTGGGCTTTTTGCCGTGCTGGCGCTATGGCGGCCACAAACAAGTGTGTTGGTGCTGCTGCGACCGGGATCGATGAGAGCGGAAGAGTGGCGTGAGGTGGAGCAGTGGATGCCGCAGCTGCGCATCCGAGAGATGTCAGCGTGAGGGAGGCGGGATGACAGTCATCATCTCGAGGTGCGCTCGTGCTCCTCTGCGTTTTTTTTTCCCCCTCTAAACAGCTGAGATGATGTATGCTCCAAGCTCAGGGCCGTTTTTTTTTCTCCTTTTTATTAATCAAACTTTTTAAGCTCATGTGCAATATCTGCTTTTTTTTTAGTTTGCGTTCACGTCTATTTCATACTTCTAAGAGACTCTGTTTTTATTAATATATCGGCTGCTACGCTTTCTCTTTTTTTTCATCTTTTTCCCATTTCCTATCTTACCTGTTCCTTCTTCTCTTTTCCAATTTGCAACACCTGTCCATGACAAAATCTCTTTTATTGTTTACATATTCTTTGCTCTGAAGGACCGCTTGTTTTCTCTTTCTTCTCTTTTTCTTTCCCAAATAGTAAAGACATTCTCTGCTGTACATTAAATTTCACAGATGTAAACAATTCTCTTTCTTTTACTCTTTCCCCTGACATGGTTAAAAGCCCTTCTGGCACAGCTTCTCTTCCTATACAACTGTGAGGCCGCCGTGAGATCAAGGCGTATGCATTGCGTCAATGCAAAACAAACAAACAAACAAACAAACAAACAAACAAAAAAAAAACACATACACACAGGTGCTTCAACTCTGCTACTTGTGGCTTTTGTGGTAGCTGTTAAAGTTTTATCTTGTCATCGTGAGAGTATCACGTTTGAGAAAAAAGAAGTGTTTTGCTCTCTTCACGTGAAGCGCTTTTCCGAATTTCTCAGCTTTGCGCACAACGCGCTTCTCACCAGCTCGTTGTGCGGGTGTTTGGAGGTTCCATCAGTGGTGCCGTCCCTTCGACGTGTGTTAGAACTTTGACTCCATCTCACCCTTGATTTTTGCTGCTGTACATCTCAACACCATGGTATTTTTTTTTCTACTCGCTTCTCTCTGCTTCCCTCCTTCCTTCCTTGTCCTACCTTCCCACACACGCTGGCTTTCCTTTTTCAAACTGGATTCATCACCGTCAATTGCAGAATAAACCTCTTTTGTTTCTTCCTTTTATGCCTTCTCTTTGATCTCTTTTTCTTTCTCAACCTTTCTTTCTTTAATTCAGACTTTCTTTTCTTAAATCTTTCATCTCTCTCTTTAAATCTCAGTTTCCTCTCTTAGTTTTCTCTTTTTCTCTCTTTGTCGCGCCATAAAAGCCTAACGTCACCATTTTTTTTCTTCTTTAAAGCTCAGTTTAGAGGTGTCGAAGCTGAACGTGCGGTGAAAAAAGGAAAAGAAAAAAAGAGTTCACGGTTCACACCGTCCTCACTTTTTTCTCGTTGGCTCTCTGTTTTTAATTCCCTGCAGCGCTTTACTTTCCGGGCACGTAAAAGACAAACCAGCAAACGACTAAGACTTGTTCATAGAAAAGTCAAACAAGCTTCTCTCTGCTGTCACGCTAGCCGGTACGCAAAAAGAAAAGAAAAAGGTGGATACAATCAACAGACAAAAAAAACCCCGTTGTATCTCCTCAGCAAATACACGAATTAGCCAAAATAACAACAACAACAAGAACAAAAAGACAAGCTTTTCCCCAGAAGCATACACACGCGGTAGAAATTGTTGTCTAGCTTGCAGCAAGCAAGCTGTTGTTACAAGGCCAAATTGTATAAAGAGTCTTTCTTTTTTTTTCCGTTTACGTGTCTGTTGTGTTCCTGTATCTTTTTCTTTTGCGCTCAAAAGTTGGTGGAGTTCCTGATCAAATCAAGTGTTCTGCCTTCTGTCCTCGTCATCGAGTTTTTTATTCTCTTAATTGCTGTTTTCTTTTTTGCTTCTTTATTCAAAGTAGTGCTTTTCACTTACTATCGCAATTCAATTCGATTTTTTTTTTCGTTCGAGTGCTTTATTCCTCTTCTTTTTGTCTGCCATTCTTTTCCGATTGTTCGAGCTTTGCAACATCATACGGCTCAAAAGTTTCAGTGAAAAAGAAAAAAAGGAAGCAAAGACTTGTCAATTCCGTTTTCCTGCCTTTTAGCGAGCAATTTCTGAGTACTCCGTGGAATTGCGGCCCTTTCTTTTCTTCATTGCAAACACTCCCCTTCTTTGTCTTTTTGCATTTTCGATTCATTCGAAAAGATTATACACACGCAGACACGCCATCACAACTCTTCTGATTATTGCTATTCAAAGCATCTCGCGCCACTGAAGAAACACACGTGTTTACACTCTTGAAAGACCGTAGAGCAGCACTGTGTTGGCCAGTCTCTTTTTTTCCATTTGGTCAGTTATACGGAAAACTTGCGTTTAGACCTTTTTTTTTTTGCACCATCGCGCTTGCTTCGTGCAGTCAGAGGCTAGAATTGACTCAACGTTGAGTTTTCTTTTCGGCCCTGGTTGTCTCTCGTTGATCCCGCTTTTTGTTCACCGTTTTTTTTCTTCCCTCTGCGCGTGCTGATCATTTGTTGTCTTCCCATTGCTTGTCCGATATTGCTCCCTGGAAGAAGAAAAAAAATCAGTCTTGCTATTTATCGTCTTTTTTTTTCCAAAACACACACACACACACACACACACACAATAGCTCGTGGTGTTTTCCAAGACTATTTAGGTTTCATTCTTGCCAACACAGAAAGAGGAAAAAACTCGTTTACCTACACTGTGGTTAAAGACTGCGGTTTGGGAGCTCGGAAAACTAATTTTATTATTTGTTCTCATTTTGGAGTGAGCAATCCATTTTTCATCGCTGCACTCGACTTGATAGACAGGTTAGCGAAAGACTTCAACGCAGTGCCTCGACTCTTTTTTTTTCTTCTTCACTTTTTATATCTATTCAAACCCCCAAAAACAGACAGATAACCATGGGTGCTACAGACGTCGTGGTCACCACCGGAGAGTCGGCCCACCGTCCGGCAACCGCCGGCACCGCCGCCGTGCCCCCCGCGCACGGCCACCTCTCCGCCGCTGACAAGGCAATTGGTGGAGAGCTTCAGGTGCCCTTGGAGAACATCTTCGGCCGTGCCAGCGAGGGCATGCCGCACTACGAGGAGTTGGGCAAGGTGGACGGCATCGCCCGCGCTCTCCACACCTCGCTGAAGGGTGGTGTTGACTCCGCCACCGTAGAGGCGCGCCGTGCATTCTTCGGCAAAAACGAGCTGCCCGAGGACCCACCGCTGACCTTCTGGGAGATCTACAAGGGTGCGTGGGAGGACAGCATGATCCGTCTGCTGGCCGCCGCCGCCATGGTCTCGCTGATTCTTGGTCTGACGGTGCCGGAGCCTGGACAGACGGCGGTGAACTACAAGACTGGCTGGATTGAGGGTTTTGCCATTCTGTGCTCCGTCATGCTGGTGACCACCGTGGCATCTGTCAACGACTACCGCAAGGAGCAGAAGTTCCACAAGCTGACCGCCGAGAACTCCGCCCAGCCGATCCGCGTGCGCCGCGATGGCCGCGAGGTGTCGATCGACGTGACGGAGATCGTGGTGGGCGACCTGGTGAACCTGTCGCCTGGTCTGGTGACGCCGGTGGACGGCTTCTTCGTGACCGGGATGAGCGTTGTGATCGACGAGAGCAGCGTGACGGGCGAGAACGACCCGAAGAAGAAGAACGCCGACGCGCCGATCATTCTGACCGGGACGGTGGTGAACACGGCCGAGGACGCCTTCATGCTGGCGTGCGCCGTGGGTGAGCGCTCCTTCGGTGGCAAGCTGCTGATGGAATCGCGTGGTGCCGGCGCGCCGCGTCCCACCCCGCTGCAGGAGCGACTGGACGACCTTGCAGAGAAGATCGGTCGCATTGGCATCGGCGCGGCGGCGACGCTGTACGCCTTCCTCTCCATCATTGAGATTGTCCGGCTTGTCCGCCACAGCCCCAACGCGGGGTACAAGCATTTCCTCGACTACTTCCTTCTGTGCGTTGCGATTGTGGCCGTCGCCGTCCCGGAGGGTCTGCCGCTGGCCGTGACCATTGCCCTCGCCTACTCGCAGAACAAGATGCACGACGATAACAACCAGGTGCGCCGCCTGCGTGCTTGTGAGACGATGGGCAATGCGACGCAGATTTGCAGTGACAAGACCGGCACGCTGACGCAGAACCTGATGAGCGTGGTGCAGGGCTACGTGGGCATGCAACGCTTCCGCGTGTCGCAGCCTGGAGACCTGCCTCAGCCCATTACTTCTCTCCGTGACGTCAACCCACGTATCCGCGAGAAGTTGATGGAGAGCCTGGCGATCAACAGTTCCAGCGAGAAGATTGTGAGCACGACGGACAAGGAGGGCCACACGGTGGCGCCGTACTGGCAGTGGGCACCGGACAAGGGCAACAAGACGGACAACGCGCTGCTGGACTTCGTGGATCGCGTGGCGATGACGGAGGCGGATGCGAAGAACATGAAGGAGCGTCCGCACCAGCGCATGCGCGAGGCGTGCCGCCAGCGCGGCTTTACGCTGTTCCCGTTCACGAGCGACCGGAAGCGGATGAGTGCTGTGGTGCGCCAGGAGGACGGGTCGCTGCTGCACCACGTGAAGGGCGGCTCCGATCGCATTCTGCCACTGTGCGACCGCTACGTCAACGAAGCCGGCGACGAAGTTCTGATGACCGATGAAGTCCGCAACCTTATCACGGCACAGCTGCGCACCTTCGCTACGGATGCGAACCGCACCATCGGTGTCGCCTACGCGGTCATCGACGACACAAAGATTCCAGATGATGAGCCGACGGAGAAGCTTGTGTGGCTGAGCCTGATTGGCATCCAGGACCCATTGCGGCCGGAGGTGGCGGAGGCCGTGCAGAAGTGCCAGATGGCTGGCGTGACGGTGCGGATGTGCACCGGCGACAACCTCGATACCGCCATTGCGATTTCCCGCGAGTGCGGCATCTACAACCGCTCTCGCGGCGATCTTGCGATGACGGGTCAGGACTTCCGCAACCTCGTGTACGACGCGTACGGTGACGAGGAGCGGATGCAGAAGTTCTGGCCAGTGCTGGACAAGATGACGGTGATGGCACGCTCGCAGCCGCTGGACAAGCAGCTGCTGGTGCTGATGCTGATGACGCGCGGTGAGGTGGTGGCGGTGACCGGCGACGGCACGAACGACGCACCGGCGTTGCGGCTGGCAAACGTGGGCTTCGTGATGCGCAGTGGCACGGACATTGCGGTGAAGTCCGCGGACATCGTGCTGCTGGATGACAACTTCCGCTCCGTGCAGCGCGCCGTTGTGTGGGGCCGGTGCGTGAACGACAACATTCGCAAGTTCCTGCAGCTGCAGCTGACGGTAAACTACGTCTCCGTCGCGCTGACCTTTATCGGATCGGTCATGACGGGCGGTGCGTCATCGCCGCTGACGACGGTGCAGCTGCTGTGGGTGAATTTGATCATGGACACGCTGGCTGCGCTGGCTCTCGCCACGGAGGAGCCGAGTGAGGACTGCCTGAAGCGTCCACCGATCCACCGCAAGGCCCCGCTAATTTCCCGCCGCATGCACGTGACGATTGGCGTCATCGCCCTCTACCAGCTGCTCATCGCACTGATCGTGCAGGGTGTCGGCTTCCGCTGGTTCAACGTCGCGAAGTACAGCCGCGAGCACCAGACGGTCGTCTTCAACGTGTTCGTCTTCGGCGCCCTCTTCCAGATGGTCAACTGCCGCAAGTTGTACGATGAGATCGATGTCTTCGAGGGTTTCGAGCGCTCCAAGGCGTTCCTCGGCATTGTCGGCTTCTGCGTCGTCTTCCAGCTGCTCGCGGTGGAGACCTTCGGCGACTTCATGGACGTCACCCGCCTGCACTTCAACGAGTGGACGGTGACGATTGTGTTGACCTTCTTCAACCTCCCGCTGGGCATGGCCTCGCGCTGCATCCCGGTGAAAGAGCCCGTCTTCAAGCGCGAGTTTGATGCCGAGAACGTCGACGAGGACGCAAAGCAGTTTCTGGTGAAGCTCGCGAAGGATGTCGAGCGGACGGCGGACGAGCGCGCTGGTCGCTCGGGTGAGGCGCTCAAGAAGGCGTCGCACGCCCGCATCCTCAGCCTGTGGTTCCGCGTCTACGCCGAGCATGTGGAGAAGCTGAAGGTGGTGAACGCGTTCCGCCGCGCCTACCACGACCGCGACATGAACTCTGATTTGTCGCACAACGTGTACAAACAGATGGTAGCGCTGACCTCGCCGAAAGGCTGAGATGACAGGCGACTCTATTCCTGCCCTTTGAACTGTCAAAGCGCATGACACAGCCTTGAAACGAAGGCCCAAACAAACACACACGATAAACCCTAAACATAACCCATTCCCCTTCCCCCTTTTTTTTGCTACTAAAGCTTCTTCTTCCTCTCTCCCTCTTTTTTTTTTTACAATCAGATTTTTTTTTTTCGCAAGCTCTTCTTCTGTTTCCTCATCCGTACAATTGCTGGAGCACTTTCGCATTTTCTCTTCTTCAAAGAGTCTGCTTTCTTCTCTTGATTCGTTGGTGCCTTCTCTTCCGTCTCAGAAGTGCTCTCACGCACGTTTGCTGTCAACCATCAAGGTGAACCTTGCAACCTCTTTTTTTTCTTTTTGTGCTGTACGGTTTCTTTTCTTGCCTCTTCTCGATGCGCTCTTCGGGTACCGTGTACGCCACCTTGTTATAACCTGTTTGCACGTGCCACGGAATGCACTCACCGAGGTTCACACGAGCACCGCATAGATGTGGTACGACTACGTGTGTGTAGAACGACGATGCAGTGAAAAAAAGTCCTTTTTTTGTTTTCTCTTTTCAAAAGACAACGGCTTTCTTTCGCAATAATGCAAGCGCTGTTCTGACTTTCTTTCTGAAACACCTTTTTTTTCTATTTCCCTTTGTAACTAACTGTGGTTCTTTCTTCGTACTTTTCTCATTTATTTATTTTCAGATCAATGCTATCCTTTTTTCAGTTCTTTTCATTTATTCCATATATGCTCCCCCTAGGGTATTCACGTTCTCTTATTTTTTCGTTTGTACAGTTGACGGACGTGAATGTATCTTAAGACACCAAAAGTGTAGCGAACGAAGTATACAGAACAATAAACAGCAACAAAAACAAAGAATGGGCCTTATCAGCCGCTGCGTGTTGTTGACATGAACAACACTTACCGAAAGAGACATGAGCACGCGTTTATTATCGTCATTACTTTTTTTTTGGCTTGTTCACGGCCGAGGCTACTCGCGTCGGGGTGTGCACGGCGGAATCTCGCGCTGCAACACAAAGCCGCTGCACTCACTCCGCATCGTTGCCACCATCACTGGAAAGGGATTCTTAGATCCTGCTCTGCCGCGTGGGTGCTACAAAAAAAAAAAGAAAAACGTCGCTTCCACCAAGCGAAGGAATTTCCAATGGATTGGCTGATGGTTTTTGGTCACCTTCGAAAGCGTTTTACTTTGTTTTCCCTCCCTTTCCGTGTTGACTTATCTGTCTTTCCATTCTTTCTTTCTCGACTTTCCCACCCACACCTACACACGTCACCAACACGAATGAAAGTAACATTCACACAGTTGCTGTGTTTTTGTGTTCCACCTCTCTTTTTCCCCCTTTTCAAGGTTTCCCCCTTTTCTCCTTGCATCCGACGCGTCACCCATACCATCATCATCATCATCATGTACGCCGGTTTCCCGAAACTGCAGGTGACGGAGGCACAGCCCGCCGTGGATATGGAGAAGGAGCTGAACGACGAGGCTGGCTGCGTCAAGTGCACCGAGTTCCCGCTGCCAAAGTCGATCAGCCTGTCCTTCCCGGCGGTGTGCGCGCTGCTGTACAACGCCCGCACGTCGACGAACAGTGTGAACGTCTTTGGCGAAGTGATTGGGCTGCAGCTGGGTGACAACGTGGCGGTGACGGACTTCCGCTACCACCCACGTCCGGAGGTGGATGAGGATGATCGCATTTCGGAGGAGGAGCGCATGGACCGTCTGCGCCGCGAGCGCGAGCTGATTCAGAAGGACTTGGAGCACTACGAGGCTGTCTACACCCAGGAGTGCCTCGACACAAACGCGATTGGTCAGTTCGCCGTCTGCAGTGCCCGCTTCAACCCGTACTCGAAGCGGACGATGGACAAGCTGCGCGAGCTGCACGACCAGAGCCTGCCCGCGATCCTCATCACGTACGATCCGTTCCGCACGAGCTTGCTGGGTCGGCCGTACATCCGCGCCTTCACGCCGACGGAGGCCTACTACAAGTACGATGCCCTGGTGTCGAAGGAGCGCGGCTACCAGCGCCGCCGCAACCTCGCCGGCTATGCGAAGGAGAGCGGCATCACGAAGCACGGCGCGCTGCACGAAATTCCGGTGAAGCTCGACGTGGATGCGTTCCATAAGCTGAACCTGCTGCACATGCAGACCTCCCCGGTGGCGGACTCCTTCAAGGCACTGGAAAGCCTGGCGGTGGGGAACTACATCGAGGCGCTGCTGAGTTCGATTCGTAGCAACACCGAGACGCTCAAGTCGCGGCTGGACTACGAGGGCAACGCGAAGGATAACAGCAACGTGCCGGTCGGCCAGGATGCGGAGACGATGCTGCTGATGAAGCACCTGCGTGAGCAGACGGACCACCTTGATGCCCTGTGTGATAGCGCACTCCTCTACTCGTCGCTGCTCCGCGACCTTTGAGCAGAGCCCGTCGGCGAGGCCAGGGACGAAACACACGAGTGTGTCGATGCATGTGTGATGCCGACCAAGAGAAAAGGAAATAAGCAAACCGTGCGACCCTCTTGGCTGTTCCGTTCAGGCGTGAAAATCGTCTGACAGCTTCACGTTGCGGGGCAGCGGAAGATGTGTCGGAGCCACACGGTGCATGGTTTCTCGTTTCCGTATTCACAGGGATGCGCATCTTTCTTCTCGAGGTTCATTGCAAAGTGCATCTCGTGAAGTTGGGATTGTGTGTGTGCTTATGTGCGACATACCTCACGGCTGTGAGTGCGCTACTGTTCGTTTTTTTTTTGTTTGGTAGTGAAGTGCTGTGGTTGTTTTCTAAATAAGCATGAGAAGAGCCGAAGCCGGAAGTACCAGGAGAGGTGTTGCTGCCTGTCTACTCTTTTCAGTAGATGCGCATTATCTTTTTTTTCTGTGCTTGTCTAGTGGTGCGTGTGTCGTTTTCTCTCTTGTCGGTCTTCTCGTTTTCTTTACTCTGTTGTCTATTAAGCAAGAAGTATCATCTATTCTAATAAAAGAAAGAAAGCAAAACAAGAACAACAGCACGAAGGGAAGCTCACGTCGCTTTTATACCGTGGTACGCGTGTACCCTGGTGCGGTTGTACGGCGCGGATGCATTCCGAGGGGGACGCTGACGACCTACCGTTCTCTCCTCTCTTCACCTCGGCCATCCGCTTTGCCATAAAAAAACCCCGTGAATCTCAGCGTTCTGTTTTGAGCTTCACAACGGTGTGTAGTGGTATCTGCATGCGTTGCTGTCCCAAAAGAGAGAGAGAGAGAGAAGCTTTCACACTGCGCGTGCTGCTGGAATCAAGCAGTACGTCGCAACGCCTTTGTGGTGCTTCCGCATCGCCTTTCTTTCAAAGTAGTGCTCCATGAAGAGAGGCCACTTAATCAAGATGAGGGAGGTGCGAACAAAGTGCCGCTTCTTGTCTAGTGCATTCACTTTTTTTTTTTTGGATAAATAGTTCAGCAATGTCATGCACTTCTTCTCCTTCTTCTTCCATTCTTGGTTTTGGGATTGCTGCTTGGTCGTGAATTCCATTCTCTCTCTTTCTCTTCCACAACGCTCACTTTGTTGGCCACATTACAACACGCAAAAAACGGTATCGTGCGTCACGCTTCTGCAGCAGACGACGTTGCAATTTACGCATTGTATTTCACAGTATCGTGGTGTTGGGTTTTTTTTTTTTGGCTCTCATACGTGCGTAGAGCATTCAAGAGGAACCGTAGCATCTGAAGTAGAGGCAATACAAGTTCCTGTTAATTCACTTTTCTTTTTTGATTGTAAAAAAAAAACTGTTGATACGATTTGAAGGCATCATTTGAAAGAAAAAAAAAGAACAATACGTTTCTTCTGACGCTTTTTATCTCGCAAAAAAACAACACCCCCCTCTTTTATTTTCGTTTTGCGTTCTCCCTTTCTATAAAAAAAAACAAAAACAAAATAAAACTTCTTTCCCCTCAAAAAAGGAAACAGAAGTGAAGGCCCTCGCTGTATCGAAGGGAACCGCCACTTATACAAGATAAGTAGGATTAAAAAAAGTCACAAAGACAACCCTGAAAAACAACCACAACAACACAAACATATATAACAAAGGAAGAAAAAACAAGTACCTGGATTCACCATGCCGATCAACGAAAGCCAGGTGGACGGTGCGAGCCTGCTGAGCCACAAGAGCGGCAGCACGCGCTCCTACGGCACCTACGCCGGCGATGTCAGCGAGTTCGACCGCCAGCGCAAGGAGGACCTCGCCTCCTCGATTCGACTGCGCACGAGCCAGCGGGCGAGCACGGTCACCGTTGGTGGGGAGCAGTACGGCACCGGCATCCAAAACGAACTGGAGGACATCTTCGGCCGTGCCAGCGAGGGCATGCCGATGTACGTGAAGCTGGGCAAGGTAGACGGCATCGCCAGTTCCCTCCACACCTCACTGAAGGATGGTATTGACACGCACAGCGCCAATGACCGTCGCCACTTCTTCGGCAAAAACGAGCTGCCCGAGGACCCACCGTTGACCTTCTGGCAGATCTACATGGGTGCGTGGGAGGACAGCATGATCCGTCTGCTGGCCGCCGCCGCCATGGTCTCGCTATTTCTTGGTCTGACGGTGCCGGAGCCTGGAGAGAAGACGGTGAACTACAAGACTGGCTGGATTGAGGGTTTTGCCATTCTGTGCTCCGTCATGATCGTTACGACGGTTTCATCCGTCAACGACTACCGCAAGGAGCAGAAGTTCCACAAGCTGACCGCCGAGAACTCCGCCCAGCCGATCCGCGTGCGCCGCGATGGTCGCGAGGTGTCGATCGACGTGACGGAGATCGTGGTGGGCGACCTGGTGAACCTGTCGCCTGGTCTGGTGACGCCGGTGGACGGCTTCTTCGTGACCGGGATGAGCGTTGTGATCGACGAGAGCAGCGTGACGGGCGAGAACGACCCGAAGAAGAAGAACGCCGACGCGCCGATCATCCTGACCGGGACGGTGGTGAACACGGCCGAGGACGCCTTCATGCTGGCGTGCGCCGTGGGTGAGCGCTCCTTCGGTGGCAAGCTGCTGATGGAATCGCGTGGTACAAGCGGTCCCCGCCCCACCCCGCTGCAGGAGCGACTGGACGACTTGGCAAACCTGATCGGTCGCATTGGCATCAGCGCGGCTCTCTCGCTGTTTGTGCTCTTGTCGGTGATGGAGACGTTCCGCATGCTGCGCAAGGACTCGCAGGCTTCGTACCGCCACTTCCTCGACTACTTCCTTCTGTGCGTTGCGATTGTTGTGGTGGCCGTCCCGGAGGGTCTGCCGCTGGCCGTGACCATCGCCCTCGCCTACTCGCAGAACAAGATGCACGACGATAACAACCAGGTGCGCCGCCTGCGTGCTTGTGAGACGATGGGCAATGCGACGCAGATTTGCAGTGACAAGACCGGCACGCTGACGCAGAACCTGATGAGCGTGGTGCAGGGCTACGTGGGCATGCAGCACTTCTCGATCAAACGCCCAGGCGATCTGCCGGAGTCGATCAAGCTGAGTGAGATGAAATCGACCTCGGTGGAGAAGTTGATGGAGAGCCTGGCGATCAACAGTTCCAGCGAGAAGATTGTGAGCACGACGGACAAGGAGGGCCACACGGTGGCGCCGTACTGGCAGTGGGCACCGGACAAGGGCAACAAGACGGACAACGCGCTGCTGGACTTCGTGGATCGCGTGGCGATGACGGAGGCGGATGCGAAGAACATGAAGGAGCGTCCGCACCAGCGCATGCGCGAGGCGTGCCGCCAGCGCGGCTTCACGCTGTTCCCGTTCACGAGCGACCGGAAGCGGATGAGTGCTGTGGTGCGCCAGGAGGACGGGTCGCTGCTGCACCACGTGAAGGGCGGCTCCGATCGCATTCTGCCACTGTGCGACCGCTACGTCAACGAAGCCGGCGACGAAGCCCCGATGACGGACGAAGTCCGCGAGCGCATTGCCGAGCAGGTGAAGAAGCTGGCGGACATGGCGAACCGCACCATCGGTGTCGCCTACGCGGTCATCGACGACACAAAGATTCCAGATGATGAGCCGACGGAGAAGCTTGTGTGGCTGAGCCTGATCGGCATCCAGGACCCGCTGCGACCGGAGGTGGCGGAGGCCGTGCAGAAGTGCCAGATGGCTGGCGTGACGGTGCGGATGTGCACCGGCGACAACCTCGATACCGCGGTTGCCATTTCGCGTCAGTGTGGTATCTTTAACCCTTACTTTGGGGATGTGGCCATGACGGGTCAGGACTTCCGCAACCTCGTGTACGACGCGTACGGTGACGAGGAGCGGATGCAGAAGTTCTGGCCAGTGCTGGACAAGATGACGGTGATGGCACGCTCGCAGCCGCTGGACAAGCAGCTGCTGGTGCTGATGCTGATGACGCGCGGTGAGGTGGTGGCGGTGACCGGCGACGGCACGAACGACGCACCGGCGCTGCGGCTGGCGAACGTGGGCTTCGTGATGCGCAGTGGCACGGACATTGCGGTGAAGTCCGCGGACATCGTGCTGCTGGATGACAACTTCCGCTCCGTGCAGCGCGCCGTTGTGTGGGGCCGGTGCGTGAACGACAACATTCGCAAGTTCCTGCAGCTGCAGCTGACGGTGAACTACGTCTCCGTCGCGCTGACCTTCATCGGATGTCTGATGGCCGGCGGTGCGTCATCGCCGCTGACGACGGTGCAGCTGCTGTGGGTGAATTTGATCATGGACACGCTGGCTGCGCTGGCCCTCGCCACGGAGGAGCCGAGTGAGGACTGCCTGCGCCGTGGTCCTGTCAGCCGCAAGGCTGCACTGGTCTCGAACCGCATGAATGTCACGATCTTTGCGACCGCTGGCTATATGCTGGCGCTCAGTCTGGCTGTGCAAGCCTTCGGCAACGTGTGGTTCCGCGCGGGTCCGCTGGACGGCGTGGAGCACCAGACCGTCGTCTTCAACGTCTTTGTGCTCTGCACCCTGGTGCACATGTTCAACTGCCGCAAGTTGTACGACGAGTTGAACGTCTTCGAGGGCATCTGGACCCGCTCTCGTCCGTTCATCGCCGTGCTGGGCTTTTGCTTTGCGTTCCAGGTGATCGCGGTGGAGACCTTCGGCGACTTCATGAACGTCACCTCCCTCCGCACGGATGAGTGGTTTGGCTGCCTCATGCTGGCCCTCATCGTACTCATCACGGGCTTCATCTCACGCCTCGTGCCGGTGAAGGAGCCGGTGTACGAGAAGACCTTCGACGCGGAGGTGCTGGACGATGAGGCGAAGAACATGCTCACAAAGCTGGACAGCGCGGTGGCGGCGGCGCAGGAGAGCGACCCGTCGTATGGCACGGGCGAGTACCTCGACAAGGCTCGCCGCCTGCGCGCGCGTGCGTTGTGGCGCGAGGCGCGTCACCACCACGTGAACGCCGGCCGCGTCGTGAAGGCGTTCCGCCGCGCGCGCGCCGAAAAGCTGGAGGAGAACATCAGCTTTGCTGCTCTTGCGTAAGGGAAGGTGCATCAGAAGTGATGTTTGTTCTTGTTCCTCTTCTTTTTTTTTTCTGTATGTAGTGCAATGCCCGTAAAAAAACAACACACACACACACACACAACGCGTTGAGCACGTCACTTTTTCTTCTTTTTTTTTTTTTACATTTGAAAATACAAAAGAAGTATTCGTGCAAGTTCGTTTCTCGAGCATCGTTGAAAAGATCTGTAAAGAGTTCCATGGGATTAGTCTCTTTGTTGTTGGAATGAGATGTCGTTCGTTCTTGCGCTCTCTCTCTGTCGCTTTCTGACTGAGTGCGGGTGGTGCCTTCTCCAGTTAATATCATCCTCAATGCTATTTAGACAGAAGCCACGCACCAAATCTCGCCATTCTTTCTTCAAGTACGTTTGTTTTATTGGGAGTAGAGAACTGAGGTTGTTTAGTTTTTTTTTTTTATGGCGATCTTCTTTCGGATGTCGGCGTATGTGTCAATTCGTTTATCCGTTTCGTACGATACTCGTTCCCCTTTATCTTTCTTTTGATAATTCTTGGTTGTGCAGCGATCCGCACTCGTGTGCCGAATGAGGCATGCTGTGAAACATGGTAGAAGCAGCCTTTCAAAAAAAAAAGAAAGAAAACGACGGACGTGCGTTCTCTCACTGTACAAGTCAAGCTTTCTTGAGCGAGGGGAGCCAGAAAAGAGCAGAGATGCTCTGTGCTACTCTGAATACAAGTAGCTTTGCTGCCTGCCTCATCTCTTCAAAAGTGATTTTAACACCCACCTTCCGTCACCACACTTTTAGTGTGTGTTGAGTTCTTCCTTTCTTTCTCTGTGTGTGAAGGTACTTGCCACCTCCTGCTTGCATGGGGGAGCTGCCATGATGTGGACCGTCAAAAGGGGCCTATTCGTTGCAGTGAGCTTTAGCCCAATCGACAAATACTCGCTGAAACGGACATGAAGAATTCTGCGCATTCCTTCGCCATTTCAACTCGACCTTTGTCTCGATCTGTCATACTTCTTTTTCTTCTTCTTCCTCTACCGTACAGCACCATCAGAAAGAGAAAAAAAAAGAATCACCTGCATCACATACATACAAAAAAAAAAGAAAGCGCACGCATCACGTATCATGTTCGTTCGCATTCGCGGCAAAGGTGCGTGCCCCGAGAATTCGCAGGCGGCTACGATGCACATCCGCGGCTTCCGCCACACGCACAGCAGCGCTCCAGCGGACTCTTTCTACCCTCTTCTCCACACCTCCTCCACCACCACCACCCACGACGCGGCGCACGCAACAGTGGAGATGCGGCCTTTTCGTTTTCCTCTTTTCCCCGTCGGCATTCACGCGGCGGCGCTGACGGAGGCGCAGGCGAAGTGGATGTCACCGCCGTCTTCCACCGACGCCGCTGCCGCTGCCCCGGCATCTCCGTTAACGCTGCTCGACAGCGATGTGGCGCGGATGGTGTGGAAGGAGACGTGGAACCTTTACGATATTCTGTACGACGAGGTCCCGCTGCTGCCCTGGACAGAGGCACAGACTGGGTCCGCCGCGGTGGCGCTGGCGGAGCTGGTGGAGGGCCAACTGCGCCGTGTGGCAGAGGCAGCAGGGGGCAGTGACACCACCACACCACTGGACACGCTGGAGTCGCTGAAAGGGGCAACTGATGACTTCGTGCTCGCCTCCCACCGCAGCGGCAACCTCCAGGTCGTGGTCTGCCCGCACTACTACGCCTCCGCGGCGCTTCCAGAGGACACCTTCAAGCGGATCGAGCACGCGGCGCATCCCACTACCGTGGCGGCAGAGGGCCCTGTGGTGGTGCTGGACCTGACCGACCTGCCGGCGGCGCAGGCGGGTGGCAAGGCGATCCTCAACATCGCGTGGTGCACCGCCTTCGCTGCGATGCAGCCGGACAGTGCGCTGCTGCGGTGCCGTGCAGTGGTGGTGCGGCTGCCCTACGCCACCGTTCCCACCTACGCGCAGGCTGCGGCTGCGGCTGACGCTGCTGCTGCTGCTCAGGCCGCGTCACCGACGATGGCAACTGCCTTTGTCGAGCTGGTGGACTTCATCGGCGAGCACATCACTGCCGTGCGCCACGCGATGGTGCGGGAGCTGCGCCGCACCTCCGCTGCGGTGGCAGACGCACACGTGGCGGCCGCGCCGCCGGTGTTGGTGGTGGGCAGCGCACCGTCGGCGATGTGCGAGTGTCTGCGGGCGCTGCTGACGACGGCCGACGCGGGTGCGGCGTCGTCCTCCTCCTCGTCGTCGGGTGTGGTCGTCTTCTACGGCGACCACCTCGCAGTTGGCGCGGACGGCGAGGTCGTGGCCGCGCCGGAACTCAGTGCCGCCAAGGCGGCCGCCTACGCTGCGATCGGCGAAGCCTCCGCCTGCACGGCGTCTGTGGAGACGGTGCTGGTGCCGCTCAAGGCGCTGTTGGACGGCGGGGAGGAGGAGTGGGATGCGTACACGCTGCGGGAGCGGCAGCGGCTAAACTTCTGTCCGTGCTGCGGCGACTGCGGCGGCGGCAGCGGCGAGCCGGAGAGCGACGGTGCTGATCACGGGCACAGTCACGGCCACGACCACGGTCACCACCACTGAAGGTTTTTCACCAACAACAAAAAAAGAACAACAAGAGGTGTGTGTGCTTGACCTGGTTTTCTGGTTTTGTGTAAGAAGTGCGCACATGGTAGTTGTCGTTAAAAGTTTTTACGACGGGGAACGGCAGCAAAGACCAGACGCGTGCTGGCGCCTGCTGCTTTCCCCTCGCAGTTGTGAACGCTCCTTATTGTCGTTAGTTGTCGTTACTGTTTTTACGTTATTCCTACACTTATATACTCAAAAAAGCGCGACTAAAAGGGCTTCTACTTGCAGCCTTACAAAGGCTAAAAGGAGGCCTTTTTTTTTGACACACTCGATCAAAATTAAAGCTTTTCCTGCAACATTATTCCAGTCGTGGTTAAAACAATCGATTCACGGCTCCCACATATGCAAGCAGCTATTTAAGAGGAGTTTTGTTTCCACAAAAAGACAAAAAAAAAGAAAAGAAATTAAAAGAAATCAATAAAGCACTCGGCGGCATTGATCCAAAAAAAAAAAATGTTTAGTGTTTCCCTAAAGGAGAAGTCATTTGTGTATTTTGAGTTTCTTTTTTCTCTGTCAGAAACTCTTTGCTCCGATGACCTTCGCGTGCCTTGTATCGTCTCGAAGTTGAGGGAGACACGGTGCACACCAAAAGTGCCACCTTTACCAACTTCGTAGAAACGAACAACAACCAAAAAAGGAGGAAACAATAGCACCACCTATAGAAAGAGAACGAAAAGAAGCGCATGTGTTGCGTGCCAACTCACTCACGCGATGGAGCGTCGTGCGCAAGTCAATCTGCCCTCCTTCTCCTTTCTTCCCCTCTGATTTCTTTCTTTTTTGATCCTCTGGTGTTGACGCTTTCTACGCTTGTCCATCAAATAGTGTATCCAAAGAATAACCTGAGGGTGGTGCAGTGGCGTATCACTAGAAGTAGAAGTGACCCCACACACACACACACGAAACAACAAGAACACACCGTCCCCACCCAAAACGTCATCATCATTGCATACACGCAAGCACCTACGAACCAAAAAAAAAAAAAACGAAGCCACTCTGTAACAGTAATACAACTCTCCCTTTTTTTTTTTTTAAAAGGGGGAAGTAGCCCACTTGCGCCAAAAGGCACCTGCTTTCATTACTCCATAATTATATAAACAGTCATCTCAGTGTTAGTGGGAAAAGGAGGGCACTTCAACGCAAAACAGAGAGCGAAAAAACGAAACAAGTTTTCTAATAAGCGAAATAAACCACGAACGGCGACAATATTCTTCCTTGTCCGCTCCCGTTCGTTCGTCTTCAACTTTACATTTTTGTCTTTTCACCTTTTGCTTTGCACGCATCTAACTTTTCAGTCTTCTTTCATTTCATAGGTGGATTTGGTGTTTCCTCCTCTACAAAAAAAAAAAAAAGAGCTTTTGATCTTATCAGAAAAAACAAACAAACCCATTTTAAACAAAAATACGTTCTCTCTCTCTTTTTTTTTCTACGATTTCAGTCTTTTGCTTGTTATCTGCAATTCCTTGCTTTTCTTCTTTCAAGGCCGACTTGAAAAGACTCCTCAGCGCAGTGGAACCTCTCTCAAGGTTTGCATAAGTCATCTCTCTCCTTTTTTTTCAGAGGGTTTTACAACGTGAAAAGCCGTGAATTAACTTCTCCCTCTTTGCTGCCCGCTTGTACATAACCGCCACGTTCCTATCTTCCTTTTCTTTTTAGTTTCTGCTTTGGTTTTGCACTTTTCGTTTTTTTGTTCTCGACGCCATTTTTTTTTGATTTAAAAACTCTTTTTTTTAATTTTTTATTTTTTTTTGTAATTTCAATTGCTGTTAATCATTGGAACTCTAGCTTTTACGTAGTTTTTTTTTTGAAATTGCTGATTGTCATTAGTGCGCTTGTTCATTTTTTGTTTTTTTTTCATGTAAGTTTCAAGTGTCTTCTTTTCTCTTGCGCTCCTGTTTTTCTATCACATATCTAACAAACCTAACTAGACTTTTGCAGTTGTGGTGAACGCTGATACGTGCCCCTCATTTTTTTTTTCGTGCTTCCATTTTTTTGTCAAGATACCAAAGATCTTCCTATTTCTTCTTTTTTTTTTCTTCCTCCCGTTGTTTCAACTGCTTTTGTTGCCGGTGTTCGTAGATACGTTACCACAGCTGTACACTTAAGAGATCCGCTGTCTCCTTTCTTTTCCCTTTTTTTCTTTCTATTGGACTTTTCCTTTTTGGAACTTTTTGATCCACTGTTGGCATTCACACCGGATTCTATCCTACCTGTTTTCCATCATCTACTCTTTTTTTTCGTGTGTGCTTTAGGAAGCGTTTGTAGTGCCTTTCTTAGCCTCATTCATTTTGTTTTCTTCAACCTCTTTTCTTTTTTTTTGCGTGTGTTCTGCTTTTTGCACTGTAAGCACTCTTTTTCCGTGTAGCTTTTTTTTCTTTTCCGTTTCTCTTTTTTTTTCCTTAATAATGAATGCACTCGCTCAAACCGAGCAGGCGGAGGAGTACATTAGCCGCTTTGCCCTCCGCGAGCTCGTCGAGGAGTGGCTCTCCAGAGCCAGCGTGGAGTGCCCTGAGGACCCTTATCAATACCTCATCGACGAGGCCATCGACCAGCGCCGCAGCGGTGGTGGCATCGTCACCTGTCCCAACTCGTGGTGCAACATGACGATGCCGGCCGCCCGCTTCGCCGAGCACCAGAAGACGTGCAACAACGCCGCCAGCTGGGTCCGCTGTGTCCGCTGCAACACCCGCGTCGACGCGACGAAGCTGTCGCAGCACCGCCTCTACTGCAAGTTGGAGCGGTGCGACTTCTGTGGGGAGATGGTGCTGCCTCGCATGTTGCCCATGTGCCCGTACAAGAAAGTGGCGAAGGCGGAGCGGGACCGGCTGGCGGCAATGCACCGGAAGGAGCGACGAATGGAGAAGGAAGCGTTGCGTGGTGGGGCCGCACCACTGCTGCTCACGAGCGGGTCTTCGTCACCGCTGCAGCCGCAGCCGCAGTCATCTGGGTCACAGTTCGGCACCTCTCCGTCCTCGCGAGAGGCGAGCACGCCGCTGAAGGTGACAGCAGCAGTAGCACCGGCGGCGACGGCGCAGATGCCGGTGCCGCACTCCCAGGCGCCGTTGTCAACGCGTGATGCGGCGCCGCAGGACAACGCGGCAGGGGAGGTAAGGCCAATCATGAAGGCTGCGGGCTCAAACCCGCTGACGAGTGCGACGGCGACCTCGACCGTACCCAGCAGCGCAACACTGCGCAAGAAGTCCACCCGTGCCGCCTCCGCAGCGGCGCACCTGGATGGCGGGCGCGGCTCTGGATCACCCAACGTCATCGGCACAAGTGACCGCACGAAGCGTCGCGGCAAGAGCGCCAGTGGTAAGGCGGCTCTCGGAGCAGGAGGGGTGGACGGCGCCTCTGGCGCAGAAGGAAGCACCAACACCAACACCAACAACAACAACAACATTAGCGGCAGTGAACCCGCCGTGCCCCGCCCGTCTTTCCCCGCGTTCCTCGCGGCGGACATGGCGCTGCGTGAGAAGCTCGAGAACTACCCCGACGCCCTCGTCCCGGCCCTCACCTCCATCCAGACCATCTGGCGGCGCAACATGACAATGCACCTCTTCCGCGAACAAGTCTTCAGCGCAGTCTGGCGGCACATGGATAGCGCGCAGGAGGGTGCGGTCGGGCAGAACAAGGAAGGGGCGGCGATCCGCCTGGTGGAGCGCAACCTCCGCTCCGAACGCCGCCTCAGCTCCGAACGCCGCCTCAGCTCCGTCGACGACGGCAACGGCCATCACCACAGCAGTAAAAGACTGTCAGGCGCAGCACGCACGTCCAGCGCGGATGCCTCGGCAGCCTCGGCTGCTGCTGCTGCTGCTGCTACGTCAAAGAGCAGCAACACCGGTGCTGCTGCTGGCGGCACGAGTGAGTTGAGCACCAGCCAACGGTGCGGCTCTCTGCGGGACGAAGACGTTTGCAGAGATGAGGAACCAATCCGCTCCTTTGAGAGCGATCCGGTGCACATCGCCGACACCCCGCTGAGCAACGGCGGCTACATGCGGGTGCGCGACTTCGAGGCCCTCACGCGGCACTGTCAGGCGCGTGAGGTCCTGCAGTTCTCCGTCGTGCTGAAGCTGGTGCGTGCGGCGACCAAAGTACTGCGGCAGCGCCGCTTAGTCCAGCACATCGCCATCCCCGCGAACTCCTCCCTTGTCGTGGTGGGTGACCTGCACGGTCAGATGAAGGACCTCGAGTACATTATCAACTACATGGGGTTGCCCTCGGCGGAGCGGTGCTACCTCTTCAACGGCGACTTTATCGACCGCGGCCCGTACGGCTGCGAGGTGCTGATGTTCATTTACGGCCTCCTCTGCACCTACCCCGACAGCGTATTTCTAAATCGCGGCAACCACGAGAACTACTCCACCAAC
The DNA here is from genome assembly GCA_000482105.1 of Crithidia acanthocephali. Taxonomy (NCBI): domain Eukaryota; phylum Euglenozoa; class Kinetoplastea; order Trypanosomatida; family Trypanosomatidae; genus Crithidia; species Crithidia acanthocephali. Next base: position 1,295 of record AUXI01000258.1, on the reverse strand, counting down.
ACCGAGTACGGTTTCATGGCGGAGCTGTACGCCAAGTACGCCGGCCGCGCGTCGTACCTGCTTGACGCGATGACGGACAGCTACGAGGTGATGCCGCTCATGAGCATCATCGACCACCGCGTCGCCGTCGTGCACGGTGGTGTGCCGCGGCTGGTGTGCAACCTGGAGGAGATCGAGGCCATCGGGCACGTGCGCGACATCCCCGTCGAGCAGCAGTCCACGCGGGCGGAGCAGTTGCTGGCGGAGCTGCTGTGGAACGATCCGGTGGAGAAGTTCCGCTCACGGCAGCTCGGCATGAACCACCAGGGCGAGGGCTGGCGCAGCAGCAGCCGCGGCTGCGGCGTGGAGTACCTGACAAACATCACCGAACAGTTCCTCAAGCACAACGACTTGAAGTTGATCATCCGGTCACACGATGTGAAAACGGCAGGGTTCGAGCTGGTCCACAAGAACAAGTCCATCACGGTGTTCAGCGCGTCGAACTACGGCGGCGTGTCGGGCAACCGCGGCGCCGTGGCGGTGCTAACAAAGGAGGCGGTGCAGCCCGTCTTCCACACGTGGTTCCTCAAGGAAGACTTTAGAGAACATCAGCAGGACGGGCTGCTGGATGGCGGTATCGACGTATTCCTGCAAGACGACCGCAGTCGACACCGCGCAGGTGGTGGCGTCGTCGGCGGTCCGCTGGTGGCGCTCGCCTCACCAAAGAAGCTCCCCTCGGGCAACGTGGGTAGTGGCTTTGCCTCCGACACGACGAAGCTGGACGGCACTACCGGTGCAGTCGTCATCGCCAGCAACAACCACAATACCAACGGCAGTGGTGGTGGCGTCTCATCGCCAAACTCCCAGACACCGCCGGCATTTGGTGGCGCAGCACAATCGCAGCAGCCGAAGCGCATCAACGCGGCGATGGTCGCCGAGGCAGCCCTGATGGACGGTGATGAGTACATCTGCGGCTACTACCTCAGCAGCGGTGGCGTGCTAGACGACGACGACTTGATGAGCGACACGAGCAGCCGCAGCACCGCCTTCTCTGACAGTGAGGAGCGCATCAGCACGGACCACAGCAGCGGTGCCGCAGCCACTGCCGTAGCAGCAGCGGCAGCTGCAGCCGCAGGCACCACCACCACGCCAACAGGATCCGCAGCCGTGGACGGCGCCAATCGCGCCTCCACCGGACGCGGCCGCACGCCGCCGATGGTGACAAAGATGAACAGCACGAGTGGCACGAACTCGTTCGCGCAGCGGTGGCCCACCGGTGGTGCTGGCAGCATGAGCAGCGCTCGTCTCACCGCCAC
>AUXI01000257.1:0-29036 GCA_000482105.1 Crithidia acanthocephali | reverse complement strand
CCTCGCGTTTCTAAAGTGTATACTCTCACTTCACCGGCCCCCTCCGTAAAGTATACTTCAACTCAAACNCCTTTTTTCTTCCTCACGTTTTTCTTTGTTTGATTGATTTGCCTCTTGCGTATCTACGAAAAAGAAAAGGTGAGAGAACGCAAATCAAACAAACAAACAAAAAAACGCCGAGTGGGTTTATTGATTTAGAGGTCGTAGAACAGTTTCCTTTCTACTGGCGCAAGTTTGACTTCACCAACCTTCTTCAAAGATTTCACACTTCTTGCTTAGATTGCCAATCTTCCTCGTTTCTCTTTCGCTTTTTTAAACCTTCTTTTTTCTTTTTTCTCTTTTTTTTATTTCTTCGTTCTTCCAGTTCGAGAGTTGCTGATTTTTTCTTTTTTTTTGTGTTGTCAGCGTAAAACTACAGGTTTAAAGGCAATAACACACACAGTAGAGAAAACAGAGCATTTCTCTTTCTCTGTTTTACTGCGAAGTGAGTCACACTAACCAAGAAAGTGAGACGAAGGTCGCTGTTTTTACGGAGACAAAGAGAAAATAAGAGAAGAACGCCGCTCTGAAACCAGTGTTACGCAAATCTTTTGCGCACCGTCTTTTCTCCCTCTTCCATTTTTGCCTTCTGTTTTTGTTATTTCTTTTTTCAGTTTCCTCTCTTTTTGTTGCAACTCTGTCTGCATCAAAAACCTTCTCTTTTTCGTAAACTGTCTTTTTTTGGTTTTTACCCTTTTCCTCTCACGAACTCTAAAGAAAGTATTTTGAAAGGGAAAAGGCGCATCGCTGCTCTTTACTGAGTTCTCTTGGTTCAGGGTTTTTTTCTTTCTTGATCTCTTGCTCCCATTTTGCTCAACGCTTTTCTCTCTCTCTCTCACTACTGCAGCAGAAGGAAAAGCAAGACTCATTAGTGTGTACAAGACTTCGCCATGTTCAAGTTTGTCTCCTCGATTGGCGACGCGGCGTACAAGGCAGCCACGAAGACCGGCCTTGCCGCTGGTTCTGACCAGCCGCCGTACCCGTGCGCAGTGCCGCTGCAGGTGATTGAGGACCGCGATGACGTCGAGGCTCTCGATCACGTGTTGAACGACACCTACGCGGCCATTCAGGACCTCCTGAGCGACGACCTGCCGTTGCTGCACAGCACCATTGCGGACCCGAAGCAGCATAAGCCCTTCCGCCCGGTCGACTTCACCGACCGCGGTGGCGACATTCGCCTCTTCACCCGCCCCCACGTCGGCACCTACAACTTTGCGCGTGCCACGCTGACGCTAGACCACATCACCCCACCGCAGATCCTGAAGCACATGCACGCGCAGAACCTGAAGGAGCGCAACCGGTACTCGAACAACCTCTACCAGTACGACATCATCACCCGCAACCCGGAGCTGCCGGCCATGTGGATCGGCAACGATGACGACCACCTCGAGGAGCTCGCCCGCCGAGGCATCCGTGACTGGCATGTGGAGTACAACCGCTACACCGCCCCGCCGCCGGTGGCCGCGCGCGACTTCATCTACCTGGTGGAGAAGCGTTACGTGCCGGAGCACCAGAGCTACTACATCTACGGCACCAGCGTAGACTTCCGCGACACGGCGGGGGTGAAGATCGAGAACGACAAGTGCGTGCGTGGCGCCGTGATGTTCGGCTGGCGGCTGAAGATGGTGGGGACGACGACGCACTGCACCTACGTCTCCTGCATGAGCCCCAACGGCTGGGCCCCGACCTTCATTGTCGGCTGGATGAAGACGGAGATCGCGAAGGAGTTCCAGAACTCGCGTCGCCTGCTGTACCAGGACGTGCCGCGACCACAGAACACCGGCGCCGACGCCCTCTACGCTGCCAAGGCGCAGCCGGAGGCGGTCTTCGGCTCGTCGATCAGCGATGTGCACCAGAACGTGCTGTCGAGCGACAACTCGAGCTCGCGCTCGTCGGAGCACAACGCCGGCACTGCGATGGAGAACGAGGAGCGCCGTTTGCTCGTTGAGGAGGAGCCGATCGTCTTCGAGTAGTCGGTCAAAGTTCAGAAACTTCAAAAAACAACAACAAACAAACAAGTACATACACAGCTAAAACTCACCAAAATCAAAAAGAAAAAAACCCACACACACGATACAAAAACAAGCAAACGTCAAGCAATTCGTATTGGCATGCAAACTTTGCTTCTTTTTCCCTTTTTTCTGTACTTTTCTTTGCGCTCTCAGTGTTAGTTTTTTTTTTTTTTGCCTTTTTTTGTTTTCAGTGAACACGTGAGACCATAGTAATTCTACGTATATTGATGTCAGGAGAGTGCCACGAATAGTGAGCGCTTTCGGAGCGAGTACCAAGGGAGGATGAAAAAAAAATCAAGAGGACGAAGAGGGATCGGGCTGCATGAACGTTCCGGTCTGGCTGTGCGTAAACAACATGGGGTGACGAGCCCGCGTCCCAGCCGCTGCTGTTGTGTTGAAGCGAGCCATATCGCTCTTGAAGCAGGTAAGGTGTACGTGTGCTTTTTTTTTTCTCCCTGTTGTTTGCCCCTCGTTTTTTTTTCTGCTTTTCAGCTGTGCTCCGTGAACGAGCCAATTCGTGCTGAAGTATTATACTCGAAAAAGAGCAAGGTGTGAGTCTGGCAGCCTTTTCTCTTTCTTTCCTTCTTCCTCTTGCCGTTGCCTTTCTGGCGCTCGCTTCGCGCTCTTCTTTCGTTGTGCGTCACTTTTTTAGACGTGAGACACGACCCAAACGGCACGTCTAGCTTCCTCCTTTTCCACTTTTTGTTATACCATGCCGACATCGCACGGTGAACAAGTGCCTTTCACAGGTACACATAAAAAAACAGCAACACATGATTGTCAGGGAAGGGGAAAAAGAAGGTGATGGAATGCATAAGCACAACCTTGCTTTTCTCCTGTTGCCCTCTCTTTTCCTCTGGAAGCTGTCAATCTGTTCCCGTCTTGTACAATCTCAAAAACGTAGTTTTTACCATCCTATTTCTCTTTTCTTCCATTTTTTTTCTTCTTCCTGTCCCACTACTCCTACTATAACTATTTCGTTTTCGAGTTTCCGCTTTGCTACCCCTCACCCACTTTTTTTTTATGTTTTTTTTTTCATCTTCTCTTCTGTTATTGGTTTTGGATTTCCTTTCTTATTGTCACTTTTTTTTATTTGCTTAGTTCGTTTGTATCATTTCCGTCTTTAAACGGCTTTTGATACCAACAAAGAGAGGAGTAAGAACGCCTACTTTTCTCTCTTCTGCCCAACGCTTACGTGCGCGCTCGTGCTATTCTCTTTTCACCTCTTTGGCGGCCTGTAGCCTTTGCCGTGAACTGCCTTTCAGCTTTTTTTTGTGTTTTTGTTTCCAATAGTGTCCTCAATTGTTTTGTAAAGAAAACGCTTCTGTGTGCTTTGTGTTTGTTTTTCCCCCAAAAAGGAAAAACAACAACAGAGGTTTTATTCTTGTTTTTAGTGAAGTGTTGTCATTTCTCTTTTTTTTTACTTTCTTTCAAATCGTTTTCCCTATGCTGAACTTGCTTGGGAAGAGATGCTGGCTGCTGCGCAATTGTGTGTGACGAGACTTTTTGTCGTTTGCACGCACACATACACACACACTCGCCGTTCGAACTAGGACGATAGAAACGTCCTCTTTCAAAGCAAGAGCAGCAGGCGACGGAGGCGTATAGAAACTCAGAAGGAAAGAAAAGAATTAGAAAGGAAGCAACGGTTTCTCGAGCAACTACACACGATGTGGAGTATGGCTAGAGAAAGTTTGTGTGCGACTAACAGTAGCTAAAGAAACATACCAGGAAATCCGCACTTACCCGCGCAGACACATGAAATGGAACCACCTACTCTCAAAAAAGCTGTTGCGCGTTAACAAGGTTGTCGTCACTTGAAGTTGTCGTATGGTTTTGCTTCCACCTTTTTGTTTGTTTGAAGAAAGTCCTTTTCCTTTTTCCACGATAGTATTAACGAGACAGGTTGAATGGTATATATGTATGAATACAACTCTGTGTGTGGATGTTTTGAGAAAAAAAAAGGAAACCGTGGCGTAAGCGAAAATGGAGAAGCGCCGAAGCGGCGCGCATTTGCGGAGAAATGAAGAGTCGACGACGTACCACCTGAAACGACTTTTCTCGTCTTTCTCTTCCGCTTCGTGTTTCTGCTCTCAATTTCGTACGTCGGATCAAGCGGAGCTGAAAGCACGCCAACTGCACGCTGGTAAAGATGTGATTTTGCCGGTATTTTCTTTCTACTACTCTGAACACAGAGAAACAGTCAAAGGACCGGCATCTTTTTCTTTGCCTCTTCGCGAACGTGTGCGATTCATTTTTCCGAAATTGCGAGATCCCTCGTTTAGAGTTTTCCTTAAATTAAGGTTTCTTTTACCTTTGCTCATTTCCTCTCTATTTTGTGTGATGGCCTCGTCCCCAATATGATCATCTAATGCTCCTTTTTTTCCCCGACGATTGCGCCATTTTTCAGCATAGCTCAACGTCCACTGTTGCCTCCTGTCGCTTTCACACTACTCTTCTTCTTTGTTTTTGTTTTTGTTTGAGCCACAACTGGTAATTGAAATCGTTACTATCTTCTTTTACATCTTCCAACCTTTCTCCTGTTCTCTTTTTCCTTTTTTCTGCCTTGTTAGTTATTGTACCGTGTGTGCTTGTGGTCTTTAGAGTGGTGGTTCTGCTCAGTTTTTTTTTTGTCCGATACCGTTGCAGGTCTCTGGTCTGAAGTTGTGTGTTCACTATCCTATGGAAGGGTCAGCATGCCGAACCACCTCTGCACACACCCACAGACACGATAAAACGTGGTGAACTATTTTGCCTTTTTTTGTACGATTCACTCCAATCTTTTCAATGTTTCAAGTGCGTATTAGCCTGCCTCAATTTTGACTCGGTCTTCTAACATATATCTATAATTTATGTATTGGACTCTTTTCATATGCCCCTGGTGGAAGCAAATTAAAAAAAAATAAAAGGAAAAAGGAAAACTGCGCAACGTGCTAGATTGTGGTGCGGCAAGGAGGCAGGAGGCTTCTTTGGTCTTTTAGGGCCATGTTGGTGCAAAGGCTAGCCTACAGCGAATGGCCGGCCACGATGAGAGTAAGGCACGAAGCTTCTACTCTGGCAGTGGGAAAGAGGAAACGGTATAATTTACTGACCTTTTAGGATGAAAGAAGAGCGATTGCTCGCTTTTCAAAACGGAGCAGCTAGAAGGTGCGCAAGACTGAGCTGCAGTGTTTGCATCAGCCGCATGTTTGTCCCAGGCACAGCAGTCGCAGATCTTTTTTGCGCAGGCTTCCAGCCGGTGCCAAGGTCTTTCTACTCGCCCATTGCAAGCTACAACCTCACCTTTCGTCTTTCTAATTTTTTTTTTTTTTACATCGCACACGATTGCAAGCTATTAGTCAGCAGATCCAAGTCGGAATTATTCCGTATCTCAGAGTAGAAACTATCACCATCACCACCGCCACCGCCACGATGGCAGATGTTGCGGCATCAGCGGTGCTGGTGTCTTCTGCGGCGGCGACGGCGGCGGTCACGAAACTGAAGCGCGTCGAGGGCCCTTCGTCCGACTTCCACAACGCACAGCACGTACTCAACCACTACCCGGCGATGGGCTTTCAGGCAACCAACTTCGGTCACGCCTGCCACATCGCCGAAGCAATGCTGCGTCTCCAGGCCCCGTCGAAGGTGTATCAGATCAAAGACGGCAAGTACGTGCTGGTGCGACACGACGACGCGGAGGCCAAGGCCGCGAGCGAGAATGAGAGCAAGACAAACGACGGCAGTGACGCGAAGGCAGAGAGAGCGCGACTGCGCCGCGAGCACTTCGTGCACCCGAACATTTTCTTGGGTGTAACCGCAAATCTGTTTGGCACGGGCTGTCGGGAAGCCATCCGCTTTCTCGTGCAGGAAGGTGTCGTGCCCAACCCTGCCGCGCGGAGCCCAGATGAGGTGCCGCAGCCACCCGATGACGCCTCGGAGGATCAGCTGATGTTTGCGCGGCTGAAGAGGGAGTACCGCGAGACCTACGGCACTCGCGCGCTCGTCGACGAGACGCCCGCAACTTTTCACAGTTTCGTCTGCGCCGTCGTGGTGAGCGGCGGCGGGGTGGAGCACGACGTGCGCCGCGCCTGTGCCCCCTACACAGTGGGCCACTACGCCAGCGAGGAGGTCACGACGGCGGGCGCGAACTTTCGCCGAGGGCAGAAGCGACAACAGGCAGCAGCGGCATCCAGAGCCGCAGCGACTTCCCAAAGTGCTTCGAAGCCGCCGGCACCGGTGGCGGATGCGCAGTTCGGCAACATTTACTACCCTCAACAGGGCAGCGAGGCCTCCGCGCTCTTCGACAAAGTCATGCAGCTCTTTGTGCGCCGCCTGTGTGCGCGTCAGCGGCGTCTCCGCACGGCTGCGGCGGCCAAGCCGGTCCCAGAGAAGTACCTCGATGTGTGCAGCTGGTCGGTGACACCTAGCGAGGTGTGGGCGTTGCTTGGCCTGTGGCTGGTGGATCTCTTGGCCGAGGCCATGCACGCATTACAGCACCCTGCATCCGGAGCGGAAGCATTGGAGGCAGGTGAGAAGAAAGAGGACGGAGCTGGTGGGGATGCAGCGACAGATAAGGAGGTTGAGAAGCCGGCGATGGACGCGGCGTGCCGTGCGGCGGCGTTGGAGAAGGCTCGCAGCACCGTCGTGTACTGGGCCGCGGTGCAGCAGGTGCCGCTGTACAGCCCATCCTTCGTGGACGGTGACATCGCCTCCTACCTCCTCCCTCCATCCAGCACTGCATCTCCTCACGGCACACCCGCGGGTGCGGAGGAGACGGTGCAGCTCGACCTGGTGCGTGACATCCACTCCATCAACAAACTCGCGATGCAGAGCAAGAAGACGGGCATGCTGATCTGCGGCGGTGGCGTCGTGAAGCACCACGTCTGCAACGCCAACCTTATGCGCAACGGCGCGGACTACACGATCATCTTGAATAACGGACAGGAGTTCGACGGGTCCGATGCTGGTGCAAAGCCCGAGGAGGCGTTATCGTGGGGCAAGGTGCGCATGGAGGGGGCGTACGTGAAGGTGTACGGTGAGATCACCACCTCCCTGCCGCTGCTGGTGGCGCAGGTGTTTGTGCCGGCGGTGCGCCACCGCAGCCGGCAGCACCCAACGCTGCTGTCTGCCGCGCGTGCGGCGCTGCGGCGCACCAGGGAGGCGACAGACGCAGATGGCGGCAGCAGCAGCGGTCGAGGTGGAAGGCAAAGACGCCGTCAGACGCGTGCGCAGCCCGCCGAGAAGAGCGAGGCAGCCGCCTCTGCGAGTGAGGTTGACCCTGCAAAAGCACTGGAACCGCTAGTGGAGGAGGACAAAGATTAAATGCAGCAGGGAAGGCCACTTTTTTTTTTTTGCCCTTTTCCCTCAATTTGACTCTGTTGTTTTAAAATTGTGCGGAAGGACACAAAAAGCTAAGTGCGCAAAACAGAGGGTGATGCTGTCAGCAAACCGCGGGACGTGGTCTTGTTGTTACCGCCATTGCGCAGCAGTTGCGGTACAAACTATTTTTTTTCTCTACTTCTCAGCCAGTCTATTTTGCGGTTGCGACTCTATCGCCTTTAACGTGTTGCGAAAAAGTGAAATAGAAAGAAAGAAAAATGAGATCAAAGCGTAGACCGAGATGAAGCAATGCTGGATGACATCTTAGGAAGGAATTACCTTTTTTTTTTCTGCTGCAGTGGATTAATTGATGTCGACACGGTAATCACTGCTCAAATTCTGGCTACCCTGCAGCTTTGCATCGACGCGAATGCGCAACAAAGCGTCTGAACGGATCATGTGCTCTATTACCCCACTTTAATTTCTTCAAATGTGTCAAGCTCTCTTTATTTTTAGCTACGTCTCGTTGGCTTTTTTTTTTGTTTTGTGAAGAGCCATCAGAACACTTCGCGGCAGTCGATCGTTTACCCCATACTCTGTTGGTACCTATAAATACATATATATATATATATATATATATATATATATTTTACCCCCACACGCACACCGTACCTTTTGCCAGATCTGTGTGCCACGGAAGCGTTTTACTTTTTTTTTCTTTGAGGCTTTTGTTTGGCAGCACTAACACTTTCAGTTACTATACATCTCTTCCCCTATTTGGCGTGTAGCAGCGAGCCGTGATGCTTCCTCTTCACAGTGCGGGAGACCCGTACTCCCCTTTCTCGCCTTCCAGCGCCGTCAAAGGCAGTTCGCTGACGTCCCTCTTCCTTGCCGCGTTCCTTCCATTTCTCTTCCTCAAGTTGTGCGCCTTCTTCAATCACACCTGGCCCAACTATGTTTACCAGCTGCTGACGTCGCGGCTGGAGCGGCAAATTGCGACGGTGGCGGAGCGCGTCTACCCGAACCGGCTCATTCAAGATGACATTATGATCCGCAGCATCATGGGCTACGTCTCCTACTGCTACCTGCAGAGTCTCCGCCGAGGCCCGAACGCCTGCGACGCCGTGAGCCGCGCCGACTACGACTACTCCTTTATCTACGAGAACGCGAAGGACTTTGACGAGTCGTGGGTGCCGTACTCGACGCACTACAAGACGCTCTTCGGCCGCGTGATTGCCTCTGCGATGGAGCTGTCGGTGATTCCAAGCACGGGGCAGGCAATGCAGGTGGAGCCGGGGCTCTTTGTGCGCTCGCTGGACAACAAGCACGTTTTTGACAACAAGGACAAGCACAAGGACGAAGGAAACGAGAGCGATGGGGAGAGCGAGGCGAGCCACCGTGCGCAGGGCGGCGGCAAAAACAACTCTGCTGGGCCGAATCAGATGGACGTGCTGAACAAGTACGTCTTTTACGACATGCGGAAGTTTGCGGAGAACATGGACGAGCACGCCCCGCCGCCAGCGGACGGCAATGCAGACGACATCAGCTCCGCCGAGCGTCCGTTTGACCCACCGGCGAACAGGCGCCGCGAGGAGAAGAAGGGCAAGAAGGGCAACAAGTCCGAGTCCACGTGCTGTGACAACAACGAAAACCCGCCACAGGAAAACTTCATCGTCATCGAGTACCGCCGCCCTCTACCCTACGAGACGTCACAGGCGCTCTGCACCGCGCAGAACACAACGGGCGTGGCGGCGGCGTACGACGCATCGCGTGCGGCCGAGGACGTGATCGAAGGCTTCCTGGACCGCGCACACGGCTGGTACCTCGCGCACGTCGCGCAGAGCAAGACGAACCCGTTAGTGGCGATCTACCCGACGCCCGCGGCGATGCTCTTCGCAAAGACAGGCGCTCGCGGCTTTGGCTTCCGCGACTCTTCAGAGGGCGACTTCGAAGGTCGGTGCTACGTGCTCGAGGCAGCGACGCCAGCTGGAGATGCCGCCGCGGCGAAGCAGCGACCCGCAAAGGACCACAACGCACCGTCGAGCCCCGCGGAGAGGGCAGCCAGTGAGGGGGCCATCGCCAGTGCTGGCGTCACGATCGGCCCCTCCACCCTCGCGGGCGGTCACATCGGGCTCAACGCGGCTTCGACGCAATCGCTGCAGTCGATGGGCAAGACGTTCAACTCCCTCTTCTTCCCGGCAAAGGCACGCGTGCTGTCTGTCATCGACGACTTTGTGCACGAGCGCGGCAGCTACGGTGTACCGGGCGTCGTGCCGCGGCTTAACTTCTTCCTGCACGGTGCCCCCGGGACGGGCAAGACGTCCTTCGTCAAGGCACTCGCCCGCCACCTGCGACGCAACATCGTGGTCGTCTCCATGAGCGAGATTGTGACGGTGAGCGAGCTGCAGAAGATGCTGCAGCCCTTTGAGCTGAAGCACAAGGAAAACAACAACGCAGAGGACAACTTCAGCGTGCGGCCGCATCAGTCCATCTACGTCTTTGAGGACTTCGACGCGATCGGTGAAGCCTGGGCGGCGCTGCAGCGTAACCAGTGCGAGCGGAAAGCCGTTCAGGAGCAGGAGAAGAAGGAAAAAGCGGCGAAGAAGGCGGCGGAGGAGGATGGCGACGAAGAGGAGTCCGACGCGTCGGAGGAAGGAGACGAGAGTAGTGACAGCAACAGCGGCAGCAGCGATGACGATGCGGATGCTGCGCAGTCAGCGACCGCGTCGACCTCGGAAGAGGAAGCCTCGGCCACAGCGTCGTCGTCGAGGGGTGAGCAGACGCCTTCGGCGGAAGAGGACAACAGCAACAGCAACAACCCCGAGAGCGACTTCGGCAACGACTGCGCCAGCGACAGCGGCAGCGACAGCGACAACGACAGCGACAGCGGCAGCGGCAGCGACAGCGGAAGCAACGATTCTTCTGACGCGGCGAGCAGCGATCGCTTCATTCTGGGAGACGAGCGGATGGAGGAGCTGGAGCGGACCCACCTCACCGTCGAGCGCTTTCTCGACCTCTTTAACGGCTTCAACCTCCCCGACTCCTTCATCGCTGTCTTCACGACAAACCACCCGGAGAAGGTGCACCCCGCCATCACGGGTTCCAATATGATGGACATTACGCTGGACATGGGGATGCTGAGCGAGGCGTGTGCGATCGAGATGGTGGAGCACTACTTCGTGGACGAGCTCCCTGCGACGATGACCGGCGCAGACGGACGGCGTCACCTGACTCGTGCGCAGCTGACGGACCTGCGGACAGCGCTGGCGGCGTTCAACGAAAGCTCTGACGGGTTGAGCGGTGCGCTGTTGGAGAAGATGTGCATTGAGTGCGAGACGGTGGAGCTGGTGACGCAGCGGCTGCGGGCGGCGGACACGTGGGATGCCCTCAACGTTTTTTAGCCCTTTGCCCCCCCTTTTTTTCCTTCCTTCCACTCTCTTGAAACTCTGCGGTGCATGGAGGAGCCAAACACTAGGCTGCTCTTTTCACGTTTTTAAATTCCTTTTTAAGCTTTATAACTTTTGTCATTTTCATTTAGCTTCTGTCATTTTATTCAAATCGATGTTTTTTCCAGCTACTTCAGGGAGAGATGTTGCCTTCTTTTTCTTTCATGCGTGTAACGTACAAATATGCGTCTACCATTTTCTTGCACTTTCCTTCTTCACTATGACCATTTTTCAGCCTCCTTTCAAAAAAGAAAGTCCACTCTGTGGACACTCGACATGAGCTTGCAATATTAAAAAAAAAAGAAGAAAAAAGAGAGAAACCAGAAGAATGAAAGTTGTTGTGTGCAGTAGAAGGAAATCGGATGGCCAGTTTCACGTGGGGCAGTGCTTCCACGTTCGCTGGCCGCCTTTGAATGCAACTTCAAAAGATACAAAAAAAAAAAACAACACCAACATTAAAAGTGACAGACCGTTACTAGCCCGTGGTCACTGCAGGAGAAAAATCAGTTTGACAAGCCGAGAAACAAAGGCTACGTTTTCGATTTCACAGCGAAGGGCTCACTTAGGTGCCACTCTCTCTCTCCCTCTGTCATCTCTTCTTTACTCCCTCTTTCCGATTTCTTGCACCAAACACACACACAACTGTCATGCCCTCACGCCCACAACAGCCATCAACACGCCTTCAACTCACATTCGTGAAAACAAACAAAAAAACCCCCACAACACAGTAGTTAGACTATATTTTTACTTTCGCCACCACACCACAGCTCAGTCAAGATGGCGACCCAGATGATCCCGGTGGATCCGGAGAAGAGGGATGATCAGTACTACCGCTACAAGATGCCGGCCCTGCAGACGAAGGTCGAGGGTAGCGGTAACGGCATCAAGACCGTGCTGCCGAACATCCACGACATCTGCCTCGTCATCAACCGCCCGGAGGAGGTGCTGATGAAGTACTTTCAGTTCGAGCTCGGTGCGCAGCGCACTGTGTCGACCAAGGATGATAAGTTCCTTCTCATGGGCTCGCACCCGTCGGACCGTATGCAGGACAAGCTCTACGACTTCATTCGCCGCTTTGTGCTGTGCAAGCACTGCCGCAACCCCGAGACGGCCATCCAGCTCGATGAGGGGAAGAAGAGCGTCAACATCAGCATGGTCTGCGGTGCGTGCGGTAAGCGCTCCACCTTCGACGAGCACCGCACGAAGACCTTCATGATCCAGTACTACGACAAGCACCGCGACGAGCTGAAGAGCGCCAAGCACACGGCAGAGGCGCGCAAGAAGGACGAGCAGCCCACGGCGGAGGAGGTGACGGCGGCGGCGGTGGCGGCCAGCAAGGCGAAGAAGGAGGCGAAGGCCGGCGGCAAGTCCGACCTCGCGGATGATCGCGAGGACCCGAAGGTGGTCTTTGCGCGCGTGCTGAAGGAGTCGTGGGGCAAGAACGAGGAGCTGATCGGCCGCACTGTGCGTCTGCTGAGCCAGTACAACCTGCCGGAGCACTACGGCCCGCCGATGGCGCTCTCCGCCATGCAGCTAGAGCACCGCGACGACCTGCTCTCGACCATGCAGATCCACGCGCGGCTGCTGAAGCGTCTGTGCACCGTGCCGGAGCTCTTCGCCCGCTCCGAGGGCTACGACGAGAAGGAGCTGACGGACTTCCTCAAGCGTGAGAAGAAGATCCAGAAGACCTTCCTGCGCGAGTGTGCGAGGGAGTTCGCCACGAACTACACGGCGGACAAGTTTGCGGTGCTCATCTTCATGCTCTTCGTGGAGGGCGTGGTGCGTGACCGCAGCATCGTTGACTGGGCCAAGGACGAGAAGCCGCTTAGCGACGTGGACCCGAAGGTGCAGACGGAGATGCGCGAGAAGGTAGCTCCCATCGTCGCCTGGCTCGGTGTCGACGCAAAGGTGGAGGCTTAATACACCGGGGAGAGAGAAGGGAGGGGGAGAGACACGCGCATCCCTTCTTCTACTTGCTCGCAGGCTTTCCTTATTCCTGTCCTTCTCTGCATCTCCTGTGCAGCTGATCTGCTTCGCGCTATGAGGTGTTCTGTGGTCCATCGTTGTTATTATTATGCCTGGTATGCCATACACCTTATTATTAGTTTTTCTCCTTTGTTGCGATGATCGGATTTTCTTTTCCCCTTTTGTTTCTGTGTTTTTCGTTGTGAAACCTGGAATGCTATTTGTGCTGCGGTGGATAGAAAAAAAAAAGGAGAAGAAGAGCCATGCTGTCTAGCAAAAGAAGTATGTCTTCATACTAAAGACAAACAAACTCGTTTCTCTTCTTGCATGTTAATCCGCGTCGCTGTTGTTCCACTGCACACCATTTTCTGAGCAATACACAGAAAAGCTGTTCGTGACGTCTTGCTTCTCTCTTCTGTGTCTTGGTGCGCATGAGAGAAAAAAAAAAGAAGCACGAATTCCTTGGAGAAACAAACAATCGTTGTTGAACAGGCAGCGATCCTTTTCGCGCTTGCTTTTCACTTCTCCAATTTCCTTTTCTGCTTGAAGCGGATGCTGTAGTGGGACACGGTGTTGTCGTTGGTTGTGCATTTCTGGTCTTTGATTTGGATTAATACCCTTTTTATTAAGTACTCTAACTTATGTGTGTTCTTTTGATTTGGCGTTGTTTAATATGTTTCTTTTCGTTAAACAGAATCGAACAAGCACAAAAAGGAAATCGAAATCGAAAAATGCAACGACGTCTCCTCTCTCCTGGTGAAGGATAGCGCGCGTCACGTGACGTATTGTGGAGGGAATTAGAGCGAGAAATAGTGTGTAGGCAGTGCCACCGGTGCAGTGCAGCCCCCTTATCAACGGAACAGCTGCAAGGTTCAAGGCGGCGGCGAGTCGGGGGTGTCCGGAGCACCTTTTTGGATGGGAACGGTGCCAACTCGTGGTATTCCAGAGTGCATTAAGGAAAAGGGAGTCCCTTCGAAGAAAAGCAAACAACGTTGCGGCATTCCAGAAAAACCAACAACCAATAGGCGTAGTAGATTTACTTGTGTCACGGATCTGACACTTTTACTTTTCAACCTTCTCCGCCATCTCTACCATTCTATTTTCCTTGCCTCGTTATGCTTCTTTTTTCAAATCACACACGCACACACACACACACACACTCGTTTCACTTTCGCCTTTCTCCGTACTGAAGTCGTGTCCAGTGCAGGTTTCTTTCGGTAGCCTGACTTCGCTTCTGAAGTGTGTGTCGCCTTCGCAGGAGGCGATCTTTTTTTTCTTTTCTTGTCGTTTTTGTTGTAACACGTACACAACTGGTGTGGTGTGTCTCCGTCGTGTGAAAAGTGTTGTGGAGAAATTGAACCTTTGAACAAAAAAAGAGGACCAGTGCTCCGGTCTGCGCGTTTCGCAGAGCACTTTTCCACTTTCTTGTCTGCTGTTGCTGCAGCGTGATTTGTGTGAACTTGGATTCTTAGGACGTGCAGAGAGCTTTTTCTTTTTCTTTTTCTGCCTGGTGTGCCGCACCGTGCACTGCTGAGGCTTTGCCGCTTGCGCATATTCATATTTTGGAGAAAAGAAAAGTGGTGAGGCTGTTATTTTCTTCCATCTGGCGGGAGAAGACCATAGGCATTTTCATCTTTCACGCATGGCACTCAGCACCACTGCGGCGGCGCAGTTTGTGCAGCCGCTGCTGGACAAGCCGGTGGAGATTACGTCCATCAAGTACGGCCTCCTCTCCGACGAGACGATCCACCGCCTCTCCGTGCTGCCGTGCCACCGCGTGCTGGGCAACGAGAAAAACTTCGGCGTCAACGATGGCCGCCTCGGACCCAGCGACCGCCAGTCCCTCTGCACCACCTGCGGGCAGCGCAACGCAGAGTGCACTGGTCACGCAGGTCACATCGACCTCGAGGCCCCCGTGTTTCACCTCGGCTACTTCTCCACTGTCATCCGTGTGTGCCGCACCGTGTGCAAGCGGTGCTCGCACGTGCTGCTGACACAAGGGGAGCAGGACTACTACCTCCGCCGCCTCAAGTCCACCACGCTCGAGCCGCAGCAGCGACTGGCCCTCGTCAAGACCATCCAGGAGGATGCGTACAAGACGCGGGTGTGCCTTGTCTGCGGCGGGCTCAACGGCACGGTGCGCCGTGTGCGGCCGATGCGGATCGTGCACGAGAAGTATCTCGTTGAGCTGCGTCGCGGTGAGCAGGCAAACGAGGAGCGCGATGCCTTTTTCCAGGACGAGCTGCGCTCCGCGGTGCTGCACAACAACGATGTCGGTGCACACAAGGAGTACATTCACGAGTTCCTGCACCCCCAGCGTGTCAAGGAGCTGTTCGAGGCGATCCCGCTCGAGCAGGTGCCGCTGCTGGGGCTGCAGCCCGGCACGAACCCGTGCAGCCTGCTCATCAACACACTGCTGGTGCCACCGGTGTGCGTCCGGCCACGCGGCATGTCCACGACAAACCACATCCGCGAGGACGACCTGACGACGCAGTACAACGAGATCCTCATCTGCTCCGACATGATGAATGACGGCACCAGCGACGCCGCGCGCAGTGTGGAGACGTGGGAGCTGCTGCAGACGCGCGTCGCACGGCTGCTGGACGCGGCCCTGCCAGGCTTTCCCTCGCACCTGCGCACCGTGGAGTGCAAGTCGTACGCGCAGCGCATGAAAGGCAAGCAAGGTCGCTTCCGCGGCAACCTGAGCGGCAAGCGTGTGGACTTCTCCGGCCGCTCCGTCATCTCCCCCGACCCGAACCTGCGCATCGACGAGCTGGCAGTTCCGCTGCGCGTGGCGCGTGTGCTGACGTACCCGCAGCGCGTCTTCGCCGGCAACCTCCAGCTGATGCGGCGACTGGTGCGCAATGGTCCGCACGTGCACCCGGGTGCGCTGACGGTGTACCTGTCGAAGGAGCGCTCGCGCAAGTCGCTGCGCAACGCCCGCGACCGCGAATCCATCGCGGCACGCCTCAGCATCGGCGACGTCGTCGAACGGCACGTGATGAACGGCGACTACATTTTGTTTAACCGGCAGCCCTCGCTGCACCGCATCTCGCTCATGGCGCACCGCGCCCGCGTGTTGCCCTTCCGCACCTTCCGCTTCAACGAGTGCTGCTGTGCGCCGTACAACGCCGACTTCGACGGTGACGAGATGAACATCCACGTCGTGCAGACCGAGGAAGCCCGCGCGGAGGCGAAGGAGCTGATGCTGACGGCGCAGAACATCATCACGGCCAAGAACGGCGAGCCGATCATCGCGTGCACGCAGGATTTCCTGACTGCCGCGTACCTGGTGACCGCACGGGATGCCCTCTTCGACCGCGCCTCCTTCACGCAGATGATCTCGCACTGGCTGGGGGCGGAGCAGCAGTACACGCTGCCCATCCCCGCTATCTTGAAGCCGGCGGAGCTGTGGACGGGGAAGCAGCTCATCGAGCTGATCCTTCGCCCATCACCCGAGACGCAGCTGCTGCTGAACCTGGAGGCGAAGGCGCGCTTTTACTCCGGCGCGGGTCTGCACGACGACCCGGCAGAAGGCTACGTGGCGTTCCTGGACTCCCTTTTCATCTCGGGACGGCTCGACAAGAAGCTGCTGGGTGGCGGCGCAAAAGACGGTCTCTTTGCCCGCCTCTACGCGCTCGCGGGTGGCGAGCAGACGGCCACCTGCATGACCCGCATCGCGCAGTTCACCTCCCGCTACCTGCAGAACTACGGCTTCTCCCTCGGCCTGGGCGACGTCTCGCCGACGCCGTCGCTGAACGAGAAGAAGGCCGCGGTGCTGGCCGAGTCGTTTGAGAAGTGTGAGCGCATGATCTCGCTGGCGAAGACCGGCCGTCTCATCCCAAAGCCCGGCATGACGGTGAAGCAGAGCCTGGAGGCGATGCTGAACGGCGAGCTGTCGCAGGTGCGCGACGCCTGCGGGTCTGCCGCCGTGCAAGCCCTCGACGCGAAGTCGAATGCGCCGCTGATCATGGTGAACTCCGGCAGCAAAGGTAGTGCGCTGAACACGGCACAGATGATGGCCTGCGTGGGGCAGCAGACGGTGAGTGGCAAGCGCATCATGAACGCGTTCCAGGATCGCGCGCTACCCCACTTCCCGCGGTTTGCCGAGGACCCCGCCTCGCGTGGCTTCGTCGCCAGCTCCTTCTACTCTGGGCTCTCCCCGACGGAGTTCTTCTTCCACGGCATGGCCGGCCGTGAGGGCATCGTGGACACGGCCGTGAAGACCGCGGAGACGGGCTACATCTACCGCCGCCTGAGTAAGGCGATGGAGAATTTGAGCGTCGGCTACGACGCGACGGTGCGCAGCGTGCAGGGCGGCATCGTGCAGCTGCGCTACGGCGAGGATGGAATGGACCCGTGGCTGATGGAAGGGGCCCACGGGACGCCGCTGAACCTGGACCAGGAGTGGCTCAGCAGCCGCGCTGCCTACGCCCGCTTCCGCAAGCAGGTGGATGCCGTGTTGCTGCAAGGGCAGTCGAGTGGCACCGCCGCAGCGCCGGCGCAGAAGGCAAGGGATTCGTTTCTGCGCTCGTACGAGGCGCTCTACGCGGAGTGGCACGCCGTGTCGCTGCTGCCGGGCGAGGTCGAGGCGTTCGTCGCCCACTGCCTCCACGGCGAGGCGGCGACGCTGGCGGCGTGCGGCCGCGTGCTGGACGCCGAAGACGCCATCCTCCGTGGTGCGCCACCGAGTAACTGTCAGTGAAAGCGCTGGCGGTGACGGCTCGCCATCGGAGTCGGCGGGGCTGCGTCACCTTCGCATCTTTGCGCAGCACGGGACGGAGCGGCTGCGTGGGGACTTCCAGGCGTTCTTTGGGAAGAAGAAGGCGGAGCTGATGCGGCTGCGCGAGAAACTGCAGCTGCCGCCCAATGCACACGCTGGAGGGGCAGTGGCGGAGAGGGAGCTGCGCGTGACGAAGCGCAAGGCTGCAACCGCCCACGACACCGCGGAGAAGACGAAGGGGAAGGCGGCAGCGGAGATGCACGCCTTCGCGGAGTCTCTGCAGACGGAGCTGCTGCCGCTGACGCGCGGTATGCTGCTCCACTTCCTCACCGCCTGTGCGCGGAAGCTGCAGCGGAAGCTGTGTGAACCCGGCACTCCCTGTGGCGCCATCGCGGCTCAGTCCGTCGGCGAGCCGAGTACGCAGATGACACTGCGCACCTTCCACTTTGCCGGTGTGGCGAGCATGAGCATCACGCAAGGTGTGCCGCGACTCGTGGAGGTGATCAACGCGAACAAAAACATCGCCACGCCGGTCATCACGGCTCCGATCAAGTTGGAGGACGACTTCACTTACATGGACCTTGGCCACGTGAACCGCACGCAGTACCAGGCCGCGCGAGCGGTGAAAGGTCTGATGGAGCGTGTGCTTCTGAAGGAGGTGACACGGGAGATGGTCGAGGTGGTGACGCCGCGGCAGTACTACATCCAAATCTTCCTCGACCTCGAGCTGATCCAGCGCCTGCTGCTGCCCATCGACGCAGCGGTGGTGTGTCAGCGTCTCTACGCGGCGGCGGCGCGGCCGATGTCGCCGCTGCGCCACCTCTCGGAGGGCTGCGTGGAGGTGATAAGCCGCGACTGCCTTATCGTGAACGCTTACGAGAAGGACCCGGCGCGAGTCCACTTCAACATCCAGCACCTTCTCACACTGCTGCCTGAGCTGGTCGTCGGCGGCGTGCCTGGTGTAAACCGCGTCATGATCGCGGACAAGGGAGAGAAGCTGCTCGCCGAAGGGGCGGAGTTGTTGTCCGTCATGTCGCTGCCGTACGTGGACGGGGTGCACACCACGTGCAACCACGTCGCGGTGGTGGAGCGCGCGCTCGGCATTGAGGCGGCGCGGGAGACCATTGTAAAAGAGATTACAAACATCCTGCAGGCCTACTCGCTCAATATCGATATTCGCCACATCTACCTCCTCGCCGACGTCATGACGAGCCGCGGCGTCGTCCTTGGCATCACGCGGTACGGCATTCAAAAGATGAACAACAACGTCCTCACCATGGCGTCGTTTGAGCGGACAACCGAGCACCTGTACAACGCCGCCGTGTCGGAGCGCGAGGATGTCAATCTGAGCGTCTCGGAAAGCATCATCATTGGCAAGCCGATCCCGCTCGGCACGAGCAGCTTCAACGTTCTGCTCGACCAGGGCAGCATTGCACCACCGGGCAGCAACACGGGCCGCATGGCGACGCCGTCGGCGGCTGAGGCGGCAGCGGGTCTGTCTGCGTCTGCCGCGCTGAAGCGCAGCGCCAGCAAGTCCGGCAAGAAGATCGAGCTGACGCCAAAGGAGGTGTACCTGCGCAACTCGTACGCGGCCTGCGCGGCAGCACACGGCGTGAGCGGCTTCCGCAGCCGTCCTGCGCGTGGCAGCTATTCGTCTCGCCCCCTCTCCGCTGAGGGAGTCTTCCAGCTGGACCTCTTTGCGTGACACGCACACAAACACCCGCCAACACACACCTGTGACGAGCTGCTGCTGCTGCGTTGGGTGGATGGCAGCGGTGCTCAAGTTGAATAAAAGAAGAAGAGGATTAGTGCTTCTCTCTTGCTATGTCCTAGCTGACTTGAGAAGAAGAGTCTTCTGTCTAAAGTACCCGAATAATTGCCATTTTATTTTTAAACACAAACCTTTCTGTTAACCTGCTTCTTTTTCCTGTGGCGAATAATCTACTATTGGTGGTGTTTTTCTATCAGATGCAACCTTTGTGAATTTCACAGTCGTTTTCATTTCCTCTCTCTTTTTCTTGAGATTTGCGGAGAGCACGATACTGAACACGACTCCTCTAAACAACAACAACAACAACCAACTTTTGCAGTTGAATGCCAAGCTATGGAGAGATTGTTCTATGTGAAGATCTCGTTGTACACGCTTGTGCGGGAAAGATGCACAAATGGTTAGTGAGAGAGTCGATGTTTGTTTTTTCTTGGTTGAGCAGCCTGCCAAGGAGCCTTTTTAACAGTACGGCCGATGGCGTGTGTACACTGTTTTTGTCAAAGAAAAAAAAGCGTTCAAAAAAAGATGGGAGCAATGATCGTTGCTGGCTCTCGAAGGATTGCAGGTGCGTGGTTAATTACGTGTCGCGATTCTGGAGTTCACCTTACTACTCTTTCTCTCTCTCCTCGCTATCCACGTTTTTTTTTCCCCCCAAATGCACGCAAGCATGCCAAACAACCTCCAAGTGCACCACAGCACTCCTTCGAGAGAGAGAGAGTATCTGACGTGTCGCATTTCTCATCTGTAACTTTTAGTCTTTTTTTTTGGTCTTGATCATTTTTCCCCCTCTTTTCGTTATTTCAATGCAGACGCAGTCTCTTCCGTCCGCAGGATCTCCGCCGGTCTCACAAGCGGCGCCTGCCGCAGGAGCCCCGCGTGTCGCACTACCGACTCCCCCCACCACCTCTCTCGCAACCATTCCCGGTGGAGTCTCCTATCCGTCTTCTGCATCCTCTGCAGCCGCCTCCCTTCACCCTTCTCCGACACCGTTGGCACGGCCAGTCGCTGCGGTGGCTGCCGCCGCCGCTCCTTCCACTGCACCTACGTCGTCTGCGGCTGCCCACACAACGACTTCCACAGCGACGACGTTCGCCTCCGCAAAGAACACCGCGACGCAGCGCAAGGTGGCGAAGCTGCTCGACATCACCACCAGCAGCGATATCAAAGACCTCGCCAGCTACGTGGATGAAGTACTGCCAGGGTACTTCTACAACGCCGACCCGGAGACCACCTACAACAACAGTGGTGATGGGAAAGGAAAACGAGAGAGCGATGCTGCGTCGACGAGCAGCAACGCCGGCAGCCCCAACACAGCCGCCGCCGGCGGTGGTGGTGGCGGCAGCCGTGTGATTACCTCGGCGACGCTCCGCTCTGCGCTGGACCACCGTGCGATCGACATGCACAAGAGTTTCCTGCAGGACTTCACCGCCGTCTACCGAGACTTCCAGCGCGTGTCGGCGAAGGTGAACGAGCTGCAGGAGAGGTGCACGGGGCTGGAGAACGCGCTGTCAAGCTCCACGGGCGGCAGCGCCAGTGGCGCGGACGACTTCTTCTACCAGATCCAGATGCATCAAGCCGAGCTGCAGCTCGTGCAGCACCACGAAAAAGAAGTGGACGACTTCCGCAAGCAGCATCACTTTGGCCCGGCGGAGCAGCAGGTGCTGGATGACGGCCCGGTGGACATGAACTTCCTCAACGTGCTCGAGCGCGCGCGTGAGGTGCACCGCCGCAGCAGCGAGCTCATGCAGGCGCAGGAGTACCACCAAGGAGCCGCGGCCGTGATGGAGTCCACCTACGCCGCGATTGCAAGGGCGACGGAGAAGATCGCGCGACACCTGCTCGCCACGGCGGGCACGGCGAGCGGCGCGGCGGGCGGCCGCGGCGATGTCGGCAGCAACGCCGCAGCGACGGCCGGCGGCGGGGTCGGGTCCATCGCGGCGGATGTGCCCGAAGTCACGGGCTTCCAGCTGCGTTGCGTCCGACTGCTCTACGAGGAGAGCCCCTCGCTGCACGAGAAGTTTCTTGACGAGGTGGCGCGGCTGCGCCGTGCCTCTGTGCTGCGCCGCTACTTCCACCTCCTCACCACCGGCTCCGCCAACACCGCGAGTGGGATGTACCAGTCCGGAGGGCAACCACGCGGCGACGGCGAGGAGGACGGGAGCGTGGGCGGGGCGGGGATGGGAGCGCGTCCGCTGGAGGCGGAGTTGAACAACCCCACCTACTTCTTCAGCTCGCTGTGCGCGTGGCTGCACCAAACGATCGTCGAGGAGCAAGACTTTCTGCATACGTTCTTCATGAACGACGAGGCCGTCGACGCGCAGGCCGGCCGACGCGGGGCCGCAGCGCAGGGCACCGACGGGCCACGCCAGCCGCCTGCCGCGTTCTTCGTGGACGCGGAGCGGCTGCAGCAGGACGTAGCACGCCAGCACGCGCTGCTGGACACCGTCTTTGGTGGCGTCTGCAAGCACATTCGCGCGGCGCTGGACAACGTGCTGGAACGTCTCGGCCGCGCTGCGTCTGCCCTCGGCACCGCCAAAGGTGCCGGGGAGGGTCAGCAGAGCACCAACACCAACAGCGGTGCTGGTGCAGCTGCTGCGAACGGTGCTGGGGAGGATGGCGCCGGGCAGGGCGGCAGCAACGCGCCACCCGCACCGCAGAAGGGTCCGCGTGGCCTGACGGGTGGGCTGACGCGTCTCTTCATGGCCGCCACCGGACGAACGCCCCTCGGGCCATTCCGCCGCAAATCCGGCGACGAGGCAAATGCGCTGTGGCAGCGCTACGCCACCGTCACCAACCGCGCGCAGCAGGAGGCCGTGGCGTCGTCGATGCTGCATGCCCCGCTGCAAGGGGTGCAGACCTGCGTCACGCTGGTGCAGCTCTTCGAGTACTACAGCGTCACGACCTTCACGCCGCTGCTAGGCGAGGCCTCGGCGCTGACGCGGCTGATTCGTGAAACGGCCCCGCAGCTCACTCGGGATGTCTTCCAGCGTCTGTTGCGGGTGCTGGCGGCACACCTGCTGGACAGCACGGCTGGCGTGATTCACCGCACCGCAACACTGCGGCGGCTGGCCTCGTCGAATGCACTGAGCAGCTCGGCCGCCGGTGCGGTGGACACCGACGCGAAGAACAGCACCACCGACACCAGCGCGTCAGCGACGTCGTCGGCTTCCATGTACATCCTGAACTTTCTGACGTCCATGACGTACGGCGAGGACGCGGACACGGTGGCGAACACGTCGGTGAGCGTGAACGCAAACGACTCGAGGACGGACCTGGCGGCGTCCGCCTCTGCGTCGTCCATCTTTCTGCCGCTGTCGACCTCCAACGCCAACGCCAAGTTCCGGCAGGCGAGCGACGGGCAGCTGCAGCGGCACAGTGCGCAGGACCTAAAGCGCGTCCTGGGGCAGCTGGTCTTGCCTCCGTCTCCGGAGGTGGAGGCGTACTGCAGTGTGCTGAATGCGGTGCTGCGCGACACGGCCCGGCAGGCTGACCTTCTCCAAGCCATCTCGGAACAGCAGCAGCAGCAACAGCGAGCTGCGAGTCCCTACGGCGCACCAGTGAATGCAAGCGGCGACGGAGCCAACGCTGAACCCGTGTTCCACCTCTGCACTGAGGTGAAGGGCTTCGTGCGGGAGCTGCTGCAGGCTCTGTGGCGGTGCGCGCAGTCCGTCCAGGAGGACGCCACGCTGCGCGGCCACCTGGACGACCCGTGCCGCGCCATTCTGCAGTACAACGTTCTTTACCAGCTGCAGGAGGTGCTGGACAACCACAGCGACGTGCTGGATCTGCTGTGCGCGGCTGCGGAGCCGGTGAAAGGTGGGGAGGCGGAGGGGCAGGGTGGCGACATGCGCCACGACGTGGAGACCCTGCGGGCGGAGGTCGGGGCAGCCTTAAACCGTCTGCGCCGTCGCCTCTTGTCGCAGTGGGCCGCGGCGGTGTCGCACTTTTACTTTCCACTCTCAACGGCGGCCGTGGTCTCTGCGGCGCTGGCCGCCACCAACGCCGACGGCGCACCGCCATCGTCAACCGCCGCGGCGGAGTTGGAGGAGCTTCACAGTGTGGCCTCCAAGAAGGAGGTGCGACAGGTGCTGAAGCAAGTGGTGAATGTGTACAACACGATTGCGTCGATGGGACACCTGCCGGAGCCCGTTCCGTTGCTGCCGGCGCTGAGCGGCAGCGAGAAGGTGCGGCAGGAGGTGAGCGCCGAGGTTACCAAAAATGTGGTGGAGCGGGTGTACCCGGCTGAGTTTGCCGCGCTGCAGCGGCTGCCGCCAAGCGCGGAGCTCGCGGCGGTGCAGTCGGAGATGGCGCCGCAGAATCTGGCGGTGCTGGTGGACTTCAGCTCTCCCTCCGCAACAACGCTGTAGTAGTCGTCACTGTTGGTGCGTCGTCGTTGCGTGAACTGATCCAGGAACGGAAAGATTTCTTGACGTGGTTCACGGCTGCATGTGTGTGTGTGTGTGTGTGTGTGTGTGTGTGTGATAGGCGCGGGTTTGAAATGATCGCGGGCTTGTTGCTTGATGCCGGTCACCAATTGTGTACGGATGGAATAGGTACTCCCTGGGCTTTTCCTTTTCCTTCCCTCCGTCCGTCTGCGCCTCTTTTTGTTTCTTTGTTTGTGTTCATTGACTTTTCTTATCTTTTTTGTTTTTGCGTTAACGATACAAAAAAAAAGGAAAGAACAAACTTGAAAGCTGCATCTGTTGCCACAGTTGATTTGCTTTCATCGCAGCACGGGCATATTTGGGCTGCCCAGTGGAAGCTCGAAGTCTCTCTTTCTTTCTCTTTCTCTCTCTCAAGTGTGGTGCAGTGAACCTCACGACGACGTGCTTCTACGCGGCTCTTCCCCAGCTCTGGTTTTGACGCTCATTTTCCACTTTTTCTTCTCACTCCCTCTCCTCTCCATCCCGCTTTGTTCATGCGCTTTACTCCTTCAACACAGTACTCGGTTGAAGCACACGCAGTCAGTTGTTAACGACTGTGATCATTACCGTTAGCATAAACACACACATACAAAAAAAAAGCAACATTTTGCGTGTCATAATCTCAAGCCTCTTTTCCCCACGTAGTTCTCTCAAGCTCCCACGTTTGCCTTGACTGTGTGCTTTACGCAGCGAGAGTTGACAAGCTGCATTTCACGACTCTCGTACGGTGACTCTCCCTGTTGAAAGCGACTTCAGTTTTTGCCGCACACCAAACACACGAAATATGAGCATGTCTGCTGTTCTGCTCCGTAGGTGGTGTGTCAGCGCGGCGCTGCTGGTGTTGCTGTGCGGCTGGTGGATCTCCACAACAGCCGCTCTCACGGCGACCGACCCACACGCAGACACGGCCAAGGAGGAAGCGGCACCTGTGCAGGTGTTCATGTGCGCTGACAGCGGCGAGTACTCCGGCGCGCACGAGCTAGGCATCTTGCAAAACTCAATGGAGGAGGCGGAGGTGCTGAAGCTGCCGCACTGCCAGTCGGCCCAGCTCGGCTACATCCGTCACGCTGACGGGCACGCCATCCACAGCTTGACCGTCACCACGGGGATCGGCTACGTGAGCGCGACACTCTGCACGAAGAGCGTACTGCGCTTCCGCCACCAGCGCGGCGTGCACTACAAGTCGATCGTCTACATCGGCACCTCTGGCTTTTCGCCGATGGTGGGCGGGTTTGACCCGACAAACACGACGGCGTACGCGCACTTTGCCGAGGTGGAGCGAGAGGCGATGCTGAACGGCGAGGTGGTGCGGAGCGACGATGACGCGGCCACGCAGGGAGACGCCCCGCCAGCCCTCTTCTCAACTCTCGCCGAGGTGCAAGCGGCGCAGGCGGCGGCGGTGCAGCGTCGCCAGCGTGCCGCCGAGGCAGGGACGCCGTTTCACCTCCCCTTCGCCTCGCAGCTGAACTTTGAAAAGGCTGGCAGTGGAGAGCAGCTCGAGTACGATGGGTGCGCGCCACGTCTCACCGGCACCGCCACGGCGGCCGTCGCCACGCCGCTCGCCGTCGGCAGCGTCTGCATCACCTCGAGCGCGTTCTTCATGGAGAGTGGCAGCTGCACGGAGCGGACACGGCACACGCAGTGCAGTCGGCCGCACTGCTCCGGCTTTCAGAGCAGCCTCAGTAGTGAGTCGAAGATGTACTTTACAAAGGACAGCTACGCGAAGGAAATCGAGGCAGCCTCGCAGGACAAGGCGTGGCCGGAGATGCCGCCGCTGGTGCAGGATGGCCTGCGCCGCTTCTGGGCTGCGAATGAGGCCATTGAGCCTGCGGGGCGTGTCCCGCCTGCCGCGCCGTCGTTCGTCACGTGTGCGGAGTCCACCGTGAACGCCATTAACGTCGGGGCTGAGCGTGACTTCTTGTGCCGCGAGTACACCGCCTACACCCTCAACACGATGCGACGGCAGACGGCCGGTCCACGCCGCGACGCCGACCCGCAGGCGCCGCCGCTGACGGTGAGCGACGTCGTGTGCGTGCAGGCGATGGAGGCGGTGGGGTTTCTGCGCTCCATGGCAGCCGATGGGGAGGCTGCGTCGACGATCCCTGTGGCGGTGCTGCGGACAGCCTCGAACTACGACATGTACCCGCTGCGCAAGCACTACGTGGCGCCAGCGGTGTGGCGGGCAGCTGTGGCGACGAGGGCGGTGGCCGTGAGCCCGGAGATCGCGGCGGCGCTGGCGGAGGCCGAGTCGCAGGCGGAGCCGGACATCCGCGCCTACACGTGGGAGCAGAACTTTGAGTTCATGCCGCCGGAGGAGTATGAGAAGTTCGTAGTGGCGTCTTTCCACTACTCAGTGAAGACAGTGACCTTCGTGGTGTCGAACTACTTCTTTGGTGGCCGCAGCTTCGAGTAAAAAAAAAAATAGTGCAACGCGCTCATTTCTAACAGTTGACTCCCCCAAAATGAGCCTGTCTGCACCGAGCACTAGAAGACACCTACAAAGCCCTTGGATGTGTCGGTGTCTGTTGAGAGACAAAACCGTGTTGACCTTTTCCCTTTTTTCTTTCTCTTTAAGGTATCTAATCGCATCACAGAAAAAAAAAAGAGAAAACGACATCAAGTCAAGGTCAAAAGAAAAACGAGAAACAGTGGAGAAGAAGTCAAAAAACCACGATGCATGCTGCAAATCTTCGCTTGGCGAGAAGTAATACGGAGATGCACGGTTGTCAATGCCCTGCCTCCAGCGTGACAGTGCAGAGGAAAGGTTGTTTTTACGGAGAGCCTGTTTATCTCCTTCATTGTCGCAGAACGATCCACCCTGCGCTTTGAATGCTTCACGCTGCCAGCTGTCGTGCGCATCGACAATGCACACACTATGTCTGACTTTTTTTCTTCTCGCTTCCTCCAACCACCACTACGCACATCATTTCCGACTTCTATTTCACAAATTGCAGTGAAGAGCAACACAGCACTTTTCGCAGATTCAGGTGCTTGCAAACGTGCACAAAGTACGGAGTTGACTTGGACTGTGTTTAAGGAACAATTACAGTTAGTAAGAGATTCCCTCCCTTTGTATCACTAGTATTTAATCTGTATCGTCAGCTTCGCAACCGTGTCGCTGTGGCGTTAAATAACAATAGAAAAAAAACCCTTTTTTTTCTCCTTTTGCTGAGTTAGCCGTCCTGGAAAATGTTTGCGCAGAACCTGTTCAACGCAGCCTGCGTGCTGGTGGTGGCGTACATGCTGTTCGCCTACACCAACCGCGACGGCATCGATCTGCCGCGGCCCATCGACGGCTACTACTTCGTCCCTAATGAAACCCAGAAGCTGATCGCCGAGGCACATAAGGAGGCAGCCCGTGTGCTGGCAGCTCGCGAGACGCACCAGCAGGGCCAGCTCGGTGGTGCAGCGGCGGCGGCAGCGGGGTCGACTGCGCTGACGCAGTTCGGCGTGGCGCTGAAGGAGGGCGATGAGGCGCTAGAGGCGACAATTCAATACGTCCATCAGTACCGCCAACTCGCGGCAAACGCGGCGACGGCAGGCAGGAAAAACACCAACGATGCTGGCACCGTAAACGGTCAATCTCCGGTCCAGGTGCACGTCTTCCTCGCCGCCGACAACGGCACCTACTCCGGCATGCACGAGCTTTACTACATCCGTGCGGCTATGCGGTACAGCACCCCAATTGAGATCGACGGCTGCCGCTCCGCCTCCTTCGGCTTTCTCGAGAAGCCGCAGCGGGACGCGCTGACCTGGGGTGTGCAGAACCAGCAGCGCAGCGCCAATGCGAGCGCGGCACGCGGGCTGCGCAAGATCCCGGTGCTGGCGGTCACCACCGGCATCTACGTCACCAGCTCCGCCGCGTGCACGGCGGCCGTGATGGAGCTGCCGATGTTCAGCGTGCAGAGCGTGACGTTGATCGGGACGGCTGGTGTCTCCCCTGTAGTGGGCGGTGGTGGGTGGAACGCGCAGGTGCCGCCGTCGCACCGCGCCGTGTCGAGCGAGAGGAACGAGAAGGAGACGAACCCTGTCTGCCAGCAGCGGTGGTCGCCCGAGGCGGAGAAGGTCGCCTTGGGTTCGGTATGCGTCACCTATGGCGCGCTGCTGCAGGAGTGTGGGCACTGCATCGAGGAGAACGCGCTGACCTCGCTCTGCTCGCGGCCACGGTGCTCGATGCACAACTCGACGACCTTCTTCGGCCCTTGCGGCTTCCGCCACCCGAGCTCCTCCTTTGCGGAGTACATGAAAGGGGCGATGTACCGCAAGCCGTTTCCGGCGCCACCGGCCATTGTAAGGAGGCGATGCAGGCGTTCTGGGAGGTGAACGACGCCGTGGTGGAGTACGCCGCGTCGACGGACGGCAGCAACAAGAGAAGGTGCAGCGCAGCAGC
Organism: Crithidia acanthocephali; assembly: GCA_000482105.1. Classification (NCBI taxonomy): domain Eukaryota; phylum Euglenozoa; class Kinetoplastea; order Trypanosomatida; family Trypanosomatidae; genus Crithidia; species Crithidia acanthocephali. The sequence continues at coordinate 971 of AUXI01000257.1, read as the reverse complement.
CGCACTCGCGCCGGATGCAAGCCAAGGCGGCTGCCGAGCCTCTGAACGCCTCGGAGACCATCCTGTCCTACAACCGCGTTCCCCCCACTGCGCCGATCCTGCTGAACTGTGCGGAGGTGGCGACGAGCCAGATCCTGGCCGGTCCCCGATCGGATATTTTGTGCCGGCAGTACACGGAGGAGCTCTTTGGCGGCCTCTACCCCGCGAAGGAGCTGTCGTGTGTGCAGGCGATGGAGGGGATGGGGGTGCTGCACGTCATGACGCGCGAGTACCCGCAGGTGCCCGTCGCCATCGTGCGTGGGGCATCGAACTACGACATGTTCCCGCTATCCCGCCACGTGCACCTGCTGAACCGCACGGCAAACGCGAACGGAGTGACGAAGGCGGAGTGGTATGTGTCATGGGACCAGAAGGAGCACTACGTGAGCGACGACCGCTTCCACGAGTTCACCAAGGCCTCCTATCGTTACTCCATTGAGACGGCGAGTGCGGTGGTGCTGAACTACTTCCTCAGCGCCGAGACAGTGCTGCCGGGCATGGCGTAGGAGAATCGACGCGAGGAGAGTGAAAAACATGAGGAAAGTGGAGGTGGAGGGTGAGCTTCTCAAGGCTACCTTCGTCTTTTTCTCACCACTTGCCTTGCACACTCTTCTACCCCTTTTCGTTTGTGCTTTTCTCTTCCCACCGCACACAAGTTGAATCTTTAGTCTTTTTTCACCATCTAACTTTTGACCTCCATAAACGCTCTTGATTGTTTGTCCACGAGTTGATTGTGGACCACTGTGCGTGCACGACGACTTAAAGCTGTTCTTTTTTTTTTTAACGATATCACACAATGCAAAGAGTCTGCTGCGCCGTGCGCACATTCTCCACTTCTACGTATTGGGTGTTTTTTTTTTCTCTGTTATTAACGCTGTTCACATCGGCAAGCTGCAGTGCGCTTCGACTTTGCGCAACGCAGCTGGTCTTCC